>JAQFZJ010000050.1:0-87233 GCA_034695645.1 Folsomia fimetaria
GTTTAGAGTTGGACTACACATTAAAAGTGGTCCCATCAAATTCCGAGCTTATCACTTCATGCCGTCGCATTGTGAGTGTGCACCTTTTATAACAAAATGCATTCTCAACAGTCTTTTTTTACTCTCCAATTTTCCTGGCACTTTAATCTCAAGCTACAACCTGGCATATAATTATAGGTAATCAAGGGTGCAAATTTAGAAAAGAATGTCTTGTAATTTCAACTCCAGTTTGAATTAGAAATGCTGAAAATGAATGTGGGACTTGAGAAAAATGATATTTTTAATAATACAAAGGAAAGGAATCGTTTCAAGCGATGTCTTTACTGTTCAAATAATAATTTGTACAAGTTGAACCATATACTTCTTGTATGAGGAAGTGTGTCTCTGCAAATTTCCTGTGTAATCTGAATTAGCAAAGTACTTATACAGATAACAAAGACAGCGGATGAGATTATTAGGCAAAACTTAAGTCCCTGGGTTGATGCATATCAGTCAATAAAGCGAATGGAATATTTGGAGCATATTATTGTTATTACTTTTCAGCTTGTACTGGAAAATGGAAAAATATGCAAATGTAACAAATTTATTGTTTGCTGCTTACATTCCACCTGGTAAGTGTTTTGCATGGTGATACAATCAACGTGGGTTGTTTTTGTTGGTTAGCACAAAAAATAGGAACATTACATAACATGTACAGCACAAAGGCAAGTTTGAAGTTAGAAAAGTGCGTAAACTGCGTAGTAGTTTTAAACGAGTATGAATATCAAGCAAGTTTTTAAGTGTATCTTTACATAGTATGTTGCATGGTTCTACATTCACTCCCTCTCATAATAACAAGCGAATATCATACATAGTTGAATTTAAATGTATTTTTTGCTCTTTTAGCACTTTAAAAGAGTTGCTGGTCTTTTCAGTTTCCTGTTTTTATTTATTCTGTTTTCTTCCATAATTTGGAAGTAAAGTTGCATAATTCACCAATCATAATGCTTGCAATGAGAGAAGCAGCTGGTGAATTTTGTTATCTTTGTTATTTGATTTTAACACTACTTGAATTGAAGGAAGGTTCAGTTGAAGGTTGAGTTGAGATGAAAATCAATTCATAATAAGAAAATAGAGCATTATTAGGAAATGATTATAGGGAACGGGTCGTATTTTAAAATCAATCATTTGTGCCATGCTAGTTATTTAATCCTGGAAATTTCTTTCTCATTAGCTCATTATTTTACATTCCATAATATTGCGCCTGATATTTTCTACAAATTATTGTTCCATGTAATTTGATTAAGAAACTTTCCAACATCACTCAAAAATCGGTGATTGCAATTGGAGAAAGCAATTAATTCTATACAATTTTGACACGCTTTACTACAAATGATGATCTATGATGTGAGCTATTATTATTCGTGTCCCTGAAATCAAAACCTGAATTCATATTCCCTGTTTACTACTACACACATCTATATACAGTCCTTAATCCAAAGGGTTCAAGATTCAAATCAAACCTTGAATTGTAGTAAAGCCCAGATTGAGGATGCATGCACAACAATGAAGTGTACAGTTGAATTTAATTTACAGGGGACAAGTATCAAGAAGGAGGAACACTCTGATGATAGAGAAATGCTATTAAATATCTGTATATATACAATCCCTTCAAAATAGTGAAAGGTAAGAAATAAGACGATGCATTGTTGCACTTGTCTGATCTCATCCTCCACCACAAACACACTGCAATCGACTTTTTTTTATTGAATGCCTTAAGGAATCTGTCAGTCGAACCATGCAAGAACCTTCTCTCTTGGTTGCTAAAGAGTAGTATAAAAAGTTGTACACATAGTTTTTGGCCAGCCCTAACCACAAAATACATTTCATACTGGGCTGAGTGCACCTGTGAAATTTTGACTGCGTACTATATTCTGTTGCAACTTGTTGCTGTGGTCTGTGATGAAAGCAAACTGATTTTGAAGTCTAATCTTAAGGTATCTTTTTTCGTACTAAAGGTATACGTTTTAAATTTTACGTCAGCGTTCAGTAATCCAATCCAATCCAAGGTAAGATTGAAACACAAGTCAAACTCAATTTGGTCTTTGTGATTATGGATTTTTTATGGAGGCTTGATTGTAATTGATGCAGCTCGTATACATCCAATCCAAAACCGATGGATGATTTCCTTAGTTCGAATGCAAATAAGAAAATGATATGCAAACGCACGATGAGAAGGAGATTCAAATTTAAATTTACAATCGTATAAAATAATGCTCAATTGGTCATGAGGGACATGTAGGACGGGTTTTGTTAGTCCTGTGAAATCCTTATATAGATAGATGAACCCTTGTGTTACGCACATTACTATTAAAGTTGTTTGGTGTATGCAATCTTCTTCTGATATCAAATGAGCAACAGAAAAAAGGGAGGCACATACATACATACAGGAATAACTGATTTCTTCGTGTCTGAATAAGAAATACCTTTAGTTAGATGAAGGGACCTCATGAAGAAGCACTTATACATACAGATATAGATCCACCACTGCAACCACGACTGCAACTATTACTGCCAATAGCAAATCCCTTCATTCTCATCCAGTCCACCTGTAGTATGTACCCTTCGTCCCTTTTTATTTCTCCATCCCATCTTAAAGTCAAAATCTGCTCAAGATTCTCTCATACATGCAGAGCTTCTTTTTTTAGAAAGAACTTGACTTTGTCTTCTCTTAATATTGGTGTAGTGTAGGGTTGAGCAGGTAGTTTCCTATTCTATCACAATTCATCCTTTCATTCCCACCTGTGCAGAGCATTAATTTCAGCCATGGATGGAGGGATACATAGTAGAAAAGTCTCTCTCCCCCAACTGAGATTTTTTAAAGATTGATGATGGAAACTATTCTGAGGAGGGGAAAGGGACATAAAGAGAAGGAAGGGAACGAAGACAACATCTTGCTTGGCAAAAACCACTTTTAGCCCCACTTAATAATATTATTAGGTAGGTTTTGATTTTAAGGTGCATGTGCGTCTACTTAAACTGCTATGCAATGCTAGTATTCAAAATTATTGATATTCACCAACTTATAAATAACTAAATTATGTGAACTATCTGTGTAAGTTAAAACTAAAATTATTTCCATTTATTAAAGAACTAAACAGTAAAATTAAGGTACATATATTTGGGAATAAAGACTATATATTACGTATCATCCAAAACTTACATAATTCATATGAAAAACTCGGAAATTCATCCAAAATTCGAAAAAGACAAGTGAAATGTCGAAAAGCTTGTCATACTCAATATAATCTTACATACATACCATAATCTGAATTATTCCAGATATACAGTAGTAAATAGGTTTGTTAGGATAGGAGTGTGACACTTTCGTATTTTTATTTATTTGCTATGCATTGTCGCTAACATGAATTTAAAATCCACACAATGTAAACTATTCTGGTCTAGTCCTCCTCAGGCATTTCTATTGACCTTGAAGTTTTCTAAGCTTGGCGTGCATGTGCATCCATCCACACATAAAATACACATAATATTGCATGTGTATGTGTACAAGTTTTTTTATCCGTCCCTTTTGGCTTTCTTTCCCATCTTCTGCTTAAGCAAGATAGGTGGGCAGGCAATAGCAGTACAACTGTAGGTACATAATATGTAGGTGGCTTTTCTTCCTCCCTTTGAATAGGCAAATAAGTCTCACCTGAGTTAATTATCGCACACTGCCCATTATTTCATGATTAAATAATCAGATTTCATGCAGGTGCATGATCACATCAGTCGAAAAATAACAAAGTCGAGTAGGTTTAACTTTTAAACATTTCTCATGCTCAAACTCTTTCTTTTAAATTATCCACTTTTCGTACATTATTATATGCCTTACATACATCACATGTGGTGTTCGTACATATACATGTCTGATTGTAAGTGTGTAAAATAAGGTATGAAATAAATAAATAGAACGAAAAAGGTAAATCAAGCACATTTCCAACGACTTCTTGGTGGACTGCCTTGTGTAAAATACGACGACGATGTGTATGCACACATTGATCTGATCCCCGCAACAACAAAGCGGATTGAGCCTGTTTTTGTGCGTGTGTGAGTGTGTGAGAAGGGCAAAGTTGAATTTTATTATTTTGTTGCATTGCATAATTCCTTGACCATGGATGCACATGCATGCACGGTGCACATTCAGAGCCTGACTTGTGTTATTACTGTGTGCGTAATCATAAAAGTCAAGTTTAAAGCTGATTCTTGCCTGGTTTGGTTTGGTTGTTGTATTGGAATAATAAATACTTGGCTCTCCCCACTCTCCAAAATCTTCTCATGTTTTCCTCCTATTACATACAGCAATCTTGGTCAGGCTAAAAAGTGGGAAATTTTTTGTGGGTGGAAGAAATGCGTTTCTTCCATCATATATACATACACACATACATACGCACTAGAATAGGAGTGGAGGAGAAAGAAAGGGTAAAGAATTAGAAGGACATTCAATCTTGATCTTGGCAACAACTACTATTTATTAACCAAGCCAAACCAAACCACCAATGGCCAGTGTATGTAATAAGGGGCAGAAATTCTATATATACTGGATGCAGTAGTAGTAACTAAAACTCGTGTGGTTGGTGTGTCCCGTCTCTCAATGCAGCAGCATGCAATGCTGCAATCTCTTATAACCAAGATCAGCATAAAACTTAATCTACTTTCTGCTATACCTTCATTTTTTATTAAGTCGCAACCACTACCAAACTGCCCGGTTGAAGAAGAAGAATAGGAAGAAGAAGAAGTATGCCAGTTGGAAGGAAGGAAAGGGTTAACTTGTTATCCATGGCCCAACTTTGCTGCTTTTGGGCAAAAACATGTTGGTGGATGGGTCGGGGTGGTGTGTGTTGTTACGTAATGCATTTTCATTTGGCCCGACCGAAGAGAAGACTTGAATGTGTATACCTGATTTTTAATTCTTTGCGTACAAGTAAAAGGGCTGTCGTAAAATGTACAAAGTTATTGGATGGAGAGCTTCAGTTCTTCATAGCTGCTATTATCCTCATAAAACTTGCATGCGTTTCGGTTGTGTTTGAAATTGTCTTTTCACTTTATGTTTTACGAACAAATGTTTAATGGCGTGGCCTTAAAATAGCAAAGAAGATATTTGAATAGAACCAAGATGTCAGTATAAACACATAAAATAAGGTTTTACGATTCAAAAGAGTTCAATTTTTAAACATTCACGCCGGATGGAAAATTTTTTGAGGAAGGTCCAGGATGGAAATATGTGTATTGTAACAAACTTATGTTCTTTCAAACTATAAGAAATATTGTAAAGTTTTGACATTTTGAACCAAAGCATGGAGCTCAAGACAAAAAAATAAAAATGCAACTTCCTACAATAGAAACATTGAAAGGTTACTAAATATGGTTATACATAGCCACACAAATTAGACAATATGTTATTCCTACACTTTATATTAATAGTGCTCAAAAACTTGCCATAATTTCTAAGATTCATTATTGTTGTGTAATTTAAACAAGAAAACATGTGGTCAAATTCAGATTGATATTGTAAAAAAAGAAGAATTTGTCCATTCTTAAAGTCTTCTTCACAACAACTATTCAACACGACACCAGTGTGCATTACGGTGTGTATTATTCCATAGGTTCCTTGTATTACAATTGTTCATTTTTTAAGCCTTTAGAGACATGACAGATTCAATTTATGAATATTATGAAAGAGTGGAATGTTCCCTTTAATACGCATTTAAAAACTGGAGAGCCAACCCCAATCCATGCACAAAGAACGGTTCCATCATCCAGCGTCCTCCAACTCCAGCCCTACAACTTTCTAGCCCTCATCGTTTCTCTCTGTAACTGTAGATGGACCCGGTTTGACTATTATCATTGGTGTCAACTTTTTTCAGTGAAAGACTTTTCGGTGAAAGTTTTTGATTTCTACCCCCCAGAAATATGACAGAATCTTATATTATCTTAAAATACATAAATGGAACAAAATTTCCTGACTGACAAAAATTTAAAAATTGTTAAAGAAAATGTATTATGTGCCATTAAACCCAACCAAAGTTTCTCTGAAATGGTTCTGATTTTTTAAACGCTGTGTATGTCATTCTCATCGTATTTTCTGTCTATGATGTTCTTTCTCACAATCAATATCCCATCTTCAGCAAAGGAGGAAATGAGTTTCATGAGGATTTCAGAAGAAAAAGATGAGCTAGTGAAAGTCACAAGTACTTTCACTTGCTGGAAATAAAATTAAATTGAAAATCATTGTTGCTGCGGTGGCAAAATGTTTATTGACTTCAATTTCATCAACAATTTATACGGTTTATGCTCTAAATTCATTTCCGCCAATGGAAACTGTTCCCCTTCTTAGACTACGTTAGGTTAGACCAAGTAGATGTATGTATGTAGGTATGGAGGACTTGAGTTTTATTGGCAATTTACAGCAGGATGTGTTCAAAAGGTTCTTCAAAATTTTCACTTTAGCATCATTATTAAAATTGTAAGTTTGTATGAGAGGATTCTCATTTTCCACACACGGGTAAATAATGGTATGATAACAACATAACACTTTATTATCGTTTAATTTCAAGTAATGTCACATATATTTTTGATAGTGCTGATTTTTGCTCTCGCTTATACAATGTTACACGCGTCAGTTGTATATGGTCATGAACGTGTGATACATTTGACAAAATGAGGTCTAGAGTTGATTACAAAATGAGATTTACGAGATGGGACAGTAATCACTTAAGAGGATGAACGTATGGTAGGAGACTCAATAAAAATGATGGTAACTCATTTTTGGCACAAAAATACCCGTTTTCTGGCACATGCAATCATCAACACGAGTAAAGTGATGTAAGAAGCGCCGGAAGACCATTCCACTTGGTTTGAGTTCAATTCAAATTACCCATTAGAGGCTTCTCGTAGAGATTTCTGCAGTCCGAGATTTCCTTCATTTCAAGCTTCCCATTGGACCTACATCAGCAATAGTGAGTGAGTAACACATTTGAGAATCGCTTAGGGCATATACGATATATGGCTGGATGTCCTTCCTGAACATACTTATTTGGTGGTGGAATCTTATTTTTGACCACCTGCAGCATGTCAACATTCTTCGTTGCTGCAAACCTCAGCACGAAATCCAAATATCGTCATTACATACTGGTCACCACCACTGGTTGAGGTGGCGGGGGTGTGGTTAACTTGACCCTTGGGCAGGAGGAAGAAAGAAGAAGAAAGGAGCTGACTCAGAATTACTCTGAGCAGAGATAATTGTGTTACATGAGTTGATCACTGTTTTCCACGTTGTTGTGTTACCCCGTAGTCTAGGTCCTTTCCTTAGTACATAACTCAATAAGGGAGTAATTAGACTTGCCTCCATTTCACTTCCTTATTCAATTTTATGGATCCCCTTCCCTCAGTTCACCACCACAAGTTGAGAATATATTCATGCATTTTTTTCAAATCTAATTATTGCTTTACAAAGATAAGGGATATAGGTACTATCAAAAAATTTACTTGATAAAAACTTTCTCTATATAAAAACATTCTTAAATATGAGCAAGGTAGGAACATTGATCTAGTTTAGGGATCAAGAAAAGGGTTAGTTTTGTTGAATTAACTGCAACCGGTGCGGCAACAAATGCTTAGTTCCTCTTTTCTCTCTTCAGTTGTTTGTTTATTTGTCCTTCCTGTTCAAGAGATGCTTGCAAATGAATGCTACCACTTGTTCCCTGTCTCACTTGTCTCTTTCTCCTTTACTTTCTCTTGTCCTTCTGCATGTTTTCCTTTGGTGGTTGCTCCCTTTCTATCCCATTGTCCTCTCTTTTGTCTGTCTGTCTCATACTATTGTGTATCGTCTCCTGTCACCCTGACTTCATCTCCTCTCTCTTCTCTTCTCTGACTTGACAAGATAAAGATCAAGAAGTTGAGCTTATTTGTGTTTTGTTTCAGCCCAACAACAACTTCTTCATCTTTCTTCGTTGTAAGATAGAGATTTTTAACTCTCTCTGCTTTTATCTGCAGCCATGATATGATGATGTCCATGATTTCTTTAAAATGTTACAATTTTAAAACTTAACAAATACAAAAAATACCGAAAAACAAGATTCTTTCACCACTTTTCTACGCACAAATGTAAGAGTATATTTGCAGAATCCTTGGTCTGGCTAGACCAGGACCAGACCCAAAATAATAGTTGTGACAAAAAGTGATGCTGATAGATAAATGGGGAATAATAATAACGGGGAGGGATACGAGCCCACTTTATGACTTTACTAAGCTGAATCCCTACATCCCTCCATCTTTTTATTTATTATTTTACGTCTGGTGGGTCACACTCTCACAAACTTTCTCCTGTCAACAAGACAATCCTCTTATGACTTTTGTTGGTTTATTTCTTACTGGTTGTGTTGCTCTACTCAAATCAAGTTATTTCTTTCCTTCTCACCAATATATCAGCTAGCATCCTGTCATCAAGTTCAAAATTGTGCCATTCACCCTTATGCATAAAAGAACTTCCATACTTAAATTTGACTGATCAATATCATGCATTTAATAATTTGCATATATCATTAAATGTAAGTAAGAAATTTTTGCGTTTCTTTCAAGAATGTACTATATAACATGAAATGCATCTTTGTGTACTATTGGAATATTATTTACTTTGTGTATAAAAGTTTTAATGGTTGAATTGTTCTAGACGCACTTCATGGTTCAATTCAATCCCACTTTGGTTTTGAACAAGTGGATAGGTAAGTGATTCTAGCCTTGTAATCTATTTGTGCCTCCAGGCCAGGTGAATTTTCACCATGAACTCTCTTTTATGGACGTCCTGTGGTTGACAGCCACTTCCTCGCCATCTTAGCATTAAATCTTCTCATTTTCCATTGCCACTTCTTTTACTTTGGGTTCGGTAAGAGTTTTATTTTCGTTGGTGTGGTGGATAATGCAACCACCTTAAACCAGAACCAAGCCTAAGTTGGTTTGTAGAGTTCATATCTAAGATCAACTGTGAATTATCCTTGTGTGAAGCTATCTTGATTTTATGAAAGCGGACAGACAGATTCCTCAATAGTTGCCAATTGAATTCTAGATTGAAATATTTCGCCACAGGAATTTTCAGAAATTTTGAGTTAAGTAAATGATAGCATTATTTTGATGAACAGCAGTTTATTTATTTATTTTTTAAACGTTATTCTTTGTACTGGATGTGTATGCTTAGTTGAAAATGTTGGTTCTGGTTTTTCATTTGGGGTGCGTGTTAAATTAAAACCCACAGTCTTTAGCTAGTCATGAAATGAAAGTGGTTGGTGGAATGTAAATGAACAGACAGGCAGAGTTGGTTGGTTGTAGAGTTGATTCGTTAGCATTAAAAATTCATCAATAAAGTACTCTTCTGTGTGGATGGATGTATGTGACAAATATGAAAAAGTTGAGATTTCCATAAAATCCGAGAGCACGAGGGCCGAATGTACTTATGTGACACATGAGGATGCTACACTATGACGGAGTGACTTTCACTCACTTGTGGATATTAGAGTGGTGTTGTCTTCATTCTACGTCTGTCACTTGCGATCCACATAAATAACCACAACTGCATCACACCAACCACCACTACCAGCATGTGAATACAAATAAACACAAAACTAAAATAATTACCATCACCTTGTTGAGTTTTACAATGAAATGAATCCATAGGAAAAAGTTTGGGAAATACCAGAATGTTTCACAGCCACTGCGTGAATTGAATATAATAATTTGAAATTATGTAAGTGCGTCATGAAATTTTTCTTGATATGACGGCCAGCTAGCTTTCTCCAATCCTGTATTTGCCAAAGTGAACTGATGTTTGACTTTGACTCCTTGGTACTTACATTTACATCATCATGGTAAGTAATGTTATGACACCACCTCATAAAATCAATTCAATGTACTCACACACACACACACCACATCACACTTACATCACTAGACGACTACTGTAGCTCTCCCTCAAATGCCAAGTAGAACTTTTACTATTTACCCTCAGTTTAGTTCTTTGCTTTTTACTTCATGAATTATTAACATCTTACACGTTCACTGATGCACTGACTGACGACTGTAATCACTCGTTGAATAATATTACTCAAAGAATCTAGTATAATATTATAAGCATAAGATATATACTGAATGCACTTTTTCGGCGACTTTGTTGTGACATCCTTAACTACATGATCTTTCTATAGTTGTTAACAAATGAGATCCTTTTAAAACTATCTAAAAAACTGAAAAATGCATAAAGTCCTTTTTTTATACTTGTTCTTTGTATTTTAATGATGCCGTGCTAAAAATGAAGGGACACAAAGAGTGTGATGCATTAAAACTGGTTTATATGTTGTTCACATGCGTAAAAAAGTCGCAAACACAGCAATATAGTGTGAAACATTTCTTTATTATTATTTTAATAGCATCATTTGTTAGCATGACTCTTTGGCAAATTTTCACTTTGTTGAGTGCCACTTCTCGACTTGACTTTAAAAAAACCCATCTCAAGAAGTTTTGTAATTCTAAAATTTGTATTTGTTACAGTATTTCACATCATCATTCTCCTCGTTACTGTATCTGTATTTCGATCTAAACTTTCTTAAATTTATGTAGTTACTGAAGTATCAGTAATATATAAAAGAATGCATAAAAGTTGCATAGTAACAAACTAAATTTGCAAATCAAAAGGTAGTTGCTTGTTATATTCGGCATAATACGAAATACACAGGGACATTATTTCAATGAGCAGTGTCACAACTCGGTAGTTTCGCAAGAAGAATTAAATTTATATCTAACACAATTTGCGAGATGAGTTAAAATTAAATAATCTTTTAAAACTAGAGAGGATGGATGTGCAGTCGATCATGTCCAAACTTTTTCTGTTAAGTAAGAATGGATGGCATGGCAAGAAGAGAAGGTGAGAAATAAGAGATTGAACCGGATTGGTCCAAATGGTGAGTGTGTGTAGAAAAAAAGAAAAAGTAAAAACAACAATTTGAGATTTCGATGTGAACACGAAACTCTGGAATTTGTTTCTTTTTTTTGTCAATACAATGAATGTGTGGGTGGGGCCGTATACATATACGTACACAGAAGTATAATATAATATAATACAACAATTTATTTTATGAGACTTTCTCTTTTGACACTGGAGACCCACTTTTACACAGAAAGAGAAAGTAGTAGATTGAAGACGTGGTGTTTTTATATTGGTTGGTGCTGGCTTCTTCTTGTGTGGTGTAGCATTGTATCAATCAATTATTAGTTTATTTGTGAGAGTAACCTGGACCAAATTGCACCCCAACAACAACAGAAGTTTATCATGGTTGTTGTTCCTTCTTATTACATTTAACATGGGGAAAGGAGAGGAGCATTGGTATCAACATGATGAGTTTAGATAGCACGAATAATGTTGTTGTTGGTGGTGGTGGTTGTATGAGCTGCAAGGTGAGTGGGCTCTGATGAATCACATTATGCTCTGGTTCTGGTGCGTCTTCTTCTTCCTCTGATGGACATCATAGCGGAGGTCTCCACATGTTTGCCTTATAATACGTTGTAGATTGCATCGTTGGACATTTCTTGGCCTGAAAAGGAAGCAATACAAATACAATTGGAACATTAGAACCAAGGAGACGATTTGGTTTGATGGGATTGTTATAGTTTTTGGGAAGCAGTGGATGGATATGGTGAGGGAGGAACATGTCAAAGAATTCCTTTCAGACTTTCACCTACAAAAACTTTCTCTAAACCTTTTTTGAAGTGATAAGAGGTCACTGCTACTACCACCACCACCATCCTGGAGGTAGTATTTTTTAGCGTTATGAAATTGGCAAAGTATTAATGATAGAGAAGAAAGGAAGATGTAATTTGCAAAATCCTGTTATTCTGAACAACTTGCAATTCTAGTACCAAATAATCTTGATGTGAATAGAACGTGTACAAATTAAAACTGCACAAATTTTGAAAAGACCAAGTGGAATTTGCCTGAAGGAGTAGAAAACGCAGCACAAAAAGAAATCAACATGCACCCACCCACCCACCAGATAGAGATGTGAAAAATATAGGAAAACGGGAAAAGTCCAAGATCGGTTCAAATGGATTGAGACATTGAAAGTTGTTGGGCAGATAAGAAAAGAGTTTGAAGGTAGGGAAGAAGGAAATACAAAATAATCATTGAAAGAGGGAATGGTCAAGCCTGAGTGTGGTCCGTGGCGGTGAAGATTGGTCATGAGGGAGGAAGAATGCTCCCAGCAGACTCGCTGCGGATAATGAGAGTGTGGGCAATTGTCAGTGGTCGGCATCCTAAGAGGCTAAGAAATGCCCATTGAGGAAAGCCACAGCTTTTATTGAGGATACTCTATGTCTTTCGATTAAGCAGAATTTATCTCCGCTCGGGGATAGTAAAAAGAAACGTTCTCTCAAGTGGATATGTCTCATTCTCCTTTTCCAACCTCTCTCTCTCTCGGTGTCCTCTTTCCAATTCGGCCACTACACAGCGTCCACTACACAGTTTTCTTTTTCTTCCTTTCACTGGCCCTACTACTAGTATATTATGGTGGACGACAAACGACAAATACAAAAGCATAGCGTTGTCCCCACCATCTATTTCTACTCCTATTGCAAAAGAAGTAGATACATATTAAAGTCACAGGAGAGCCAACACCTCATTTCGATTCTTCCCTGCTTTCTCCTCGCCAAATGAGTGTTGTAAAATATCACAGACTTTTGTCAGCGGGGGACAATGGCATTTAGACTGGTATTGAATGTCTCATCTCATTTTTAGCAAGAGACGACGATACAAGTAGAGCAAGAAGTTTTGGAGAAAGTGGAGCCAAATTCAGAAGAGCCAATTAAGTATCCCACCCAATTTTCGAAGAAGCTGCTCCTCCGTCCATCCATAACTTACCAATTTAATTAAACGTGACACAACAAATTTACCTGAGCCAGTGCGAAGTTTATATTTGTCCGAACCGTTCTGTGATGCATTTGTTGTGTTGGTCTCACATTTAGTAAATGACTTTTCGGAGTCTCCGGTCGGCTTCCTTGTTTCAATTGACGAAGTGCCCATAGCTGCAACATTAAAGTATAATATATTACATCACTATTTATGCACATTATAAATATTAAGAAAATATAATTTGATCGTAATCATGGTTTCAAAGATGTATAAGTAATGATTTTGTAAAATCGGGCACAAAAGCTTCTTACCATTTGTTTGGAGAGGTAAACGGGTTTGTTAAAAATGGCCCAAGTGACGGTTTCCCAACATCCAGGGTGAGTGGTTGACCCTTCATAGGTCATGTAGTAATCAGTCTCTGGTAGCAAACCGTGTAGAGAAATGGTTTTGATGACAGCGGATTGGTCTAAAGAGAAAGAGGACGGATGATGATGACATGCACGTACACGTACAAAACACAGAGTGAACTAACTAAAGACCGACTCTGACAGCCAGCAACCCCCATATCACATCTCATCTCGTACAGTATTTACTCACAGTTACACAAACACGGCCTCACAACCCCAGACACCGCCACGACCGCAATTGTCAGCTTTTTCTCAAAACTTGCTTCTGGCATCGTATACAAACAAACTCTGACTCTATCCCAGTTGGATAATACGCATTGTCGTACCTCTTAAAAATTCGGTGTGGGTTGCGATATAGCTTATATAACATGGTAGATATTTCCCATACGTTCTCTAAGTGCTAGTAGTGCTTCCAAGGAATTTAAAATAATTTGGAACTGAAATCGGTATATATTGGAGAAAATCCTCTTCTACATTCATGATGGGTGGTTTGGTCCAGCTTTTTCTCCGTTAGTGATGGAAAGAATAAACCAGTTTTCACTTTTTTTTCACCCTGTTTTCCTAAGACAAGACAAGACAGTGACAAATTCGGAATAAGTTTAAGATGAGGATGGCATGTTGTGGTTGTGGTGGTGGCCACCGCCGCCGCGCTGAAGCCATTATAGAATTCGGTCAAGAGGAAGGCCAGCTGTGGAGTCAGGTCACGTTGGACAACCTCGTGCATGGTGGTGGAAACGTTTATACAAGTCACATATTGTTCACATGGACTGAAAATACAAGCCCAACACCAAGGACCTCACATTTCTGTCTTGTTCTTCCTTTCTCTGTGGCGTAGAGTTTACGGGAAAGAGTCTGGGAAAATTGTGAAGCAATGGAATGGCCATAATGATTCTACACACACTTTGTCCTCCACAAACACGTACATACTGATTGAAACGACACACAATCTGCTGACTGAACTCATGACATGAACAGCAACCCCCACTCCAGCTAGACTCCAGCTAGAAAGACGTCGCTTTTGGGCTCCTTTTCACAAACATTTTCAAACTTTAGCGTAGAATCTAAGAATTAACTAGGAAGCAGAGTTAGTAGAAACCACAATTTAAAAATTCTTTTCCCATATCTTAAGATATTGACAAAAATTGGTCGACTTGAAATTAATTCTTGATTTAGAATTTTGTCATATTTTAATTTTAACTGAAACCAAATACGCCAAAAATGTTTCACATGCAAATAAAGGTTCTCTGAACAAAGACGGTTGGTCCATAAATGTCAAACGGAGGTATATGTATGACGGAACGGAATTCATTGATGGGATGAAAACGAATGACTTGTCTCGATCAATCATAATTAGTTGTCATTTCAAAATGACAGTTGGGAAAGCTCACTCACTTTCTTCTTCTTCTGCTGCTCATCCACTCAGAAACGAAGCAGGCAATCACTTGGTTCTATCAACAAACAGTCATCTCTGTGATGAGGAGAAAGCTCCATAATGGAAATGACAATTTTACTCCTTCTTCTTACCTACCTAACCTTCCAAATGCAGTGTTATAATAAATACAGATATACATTCCCGCAACTATTTACGTCCTTGTATAGGTATATACAAAAAAAATCAGCGAAAAAATTAATTGTCCATCATTTCTAAAATGGTCAATATTATATCCACTTGTAAAAACCCAAAAGCGAACTAGATGCAACGCATTCAATAAAAACAATTTCCCAAAGTCAAACTTATGACAAATACGATTTTCGTCTGTCGCGTCCTCATCTGTCAAACAAATCCTGAAAGACGTTCCCAGAATATGCAATTTCATTATAGTAAAACGTCGTTCGATTGATGTGATGGTTCAGAAGAGTGTTGCACTCACTCCTCGTGTAGCCGCTTTTTCAAGGTAGGGTTGTTATAGCTCTCCACTTCAATCACAGCTACCGTGAGTGAATATCATCACCCAAGTTTACAGTCTTATAATTTCAATCAATTTTAATTTTAAAAAAATCTTAAACCGAAAATTGGCAAAATTCATGAAAATGACTTGATGATACACTTTCATTAACAAATCTGCAGCAACAACCATCATGAATGCTCTACTCAAAACAGAGGGTAGATTTTCTGTGATGGAGAAAGTCTCAACAAAACCAAGCCACAAAACCCAAATTTGTTCAGTTGACTGGTAGTGGTTGTGCCACCATTCACTATCACACCGCTACCACCACATCACCACAATGGTTGAGTATACATAAGTATGTATTTGAGGGATGAGTAACAAGTATTCAACTACATGAGCGTATATATATAAGTATGTATGTATGGTGAAGGAATTGGAGAAAATTCCAGTCCCACACAAACTTGTTCGTATTCTGCGTGTGCTTCCCTTCTGTTGCATTATACTAATATGCTATGGTGTTGCATTAGTGCACTGAACAAGCACAATGGAATTCCAACTGATTTCCTCCTCGACAAGTTTAACAAACAGGAGAAAGAAGCTTATGAGCTTTTTTACACGCTGCTCCTTGCAACACAAACATACTTATCTATTAACTTAATAATCCGTTTCATCCTTCTTCTTACCATCAAAATCTCTTCTTCGCTCTCGCCTCAGTTTTCAAATACTCGCTGCATATTATGTAGATGAAGGATAATAATATGTAATGCGGAGTAATAATGCTAGAGCTGCCTGCCTGCCTGGTAGGGAAAGTAGGCTCATTTTATCATCTTACATTCTGTTTACAATATATTAGGCAAAGTGTTTTCATGTTTTTTACTTCCTGAAACTCAACACACCGTCTTTTCAGTACAAAATATACAAAATTGGGAGATATAATAATCAAGAGTGTATTGTATGAGAAGCTATAAAAGTTTAGTTTCATCGTCATCTCTTCCGTTCATTTTGAAACTTTGGTGTAAACTCATATGTTACATCAACTTAAATGCAACTCCTTCTGTTTAATACTGCTCTTTCTATCCGCGAGTATGTTTTTGTGTATTCACCAATAATTTGTTACATTATCTGATGATTCATATAGTCTTATCAATGATTACATTTCAGCAGCTGTGCTGCTTTTGTAGTTGCGCTTTTGACTAGCACATTGATCAAAGTGAGACTTGTATGATATGAGGGTTTGGCTGGTCAGATTGTTAACTTACTGCGGAATCTGATTAGATTTGCAACACTGGTAAGAATTCTGAGTTCAGAATTTGGCGACTTGGAATGTTCTTCATCCTGAAAAGAAATAGTATAACATATATTATTAATACATATTAGAATTCAGGCAGTAGTGATATAAGTTTAGTGAAAGCATACATAAATGAAAATTCCCAACAAAAATTAAAGAAGATCATCATCATGATTTCAGCTTATTTGAATATGGGACAAAGCATAAATGGCCTATATGACCACTACAACGTCCGCGTATGATAAAAATGGCATCGTCGTACAACGTATGTAGCTCGACAAATTGGTTCGTGGTAAATTGAGACGATGTCCTTTCACAAATAATTTATTGTTGGTGATGAGTCATTTACATTTTTCAATGCGGGGATATAATCGACGGGAAACACAATCGAAACCCAAATGAATTTTATCGAGTAATTGATGACAGAGTATTAACAACTGCAATTTTAAGGGTATAGCGCATCTGTACTGCAGGACATTGTAAACAACAGCAATTTAAGCACTAAGATAAATAAAACATTTGTTTGTGCGGTTGAAATGTGATCTTCTTCCCGTCGGAATGTAATTCAATACGGTCAGAGTGAAAGCAATTCTGTGGGGCCAGTCAAGGAAAGATTGAAAAGCGCTTTATGATGGGGAATGACAAATAATAAATAAATATGCAAAAGGTTTTTACTCACGGAGACTCGAATCATTATGGAAATGGCCACAACCCCATTCGGCTTTTGCTGAGCATCAGAAAGATTCGAATAGAGCTCCACATTGAAACCATACAACTGCACCTGTAAAAACAAGTAAAATTCTATTACTCATACATTTATAACCATTCGTCCTCGTAAAACGAAACACTTGACTGCCCTTGAGGGTGTATTGATATCCGTTCTACAGATATCTCTCTCCACACACTGGTAATATTATTCATCCACATCCATAAATACAGCCTTTCATCGCATATACCGTCCCTTTCAGACGGAACCTACCAACCAACCAACATTTACACCAAAACGACATCAGCTACTACAGACAGACTACTACGTACTTACTACCCGTCCACTACTCTACTCGTTAAAATGACTGACATTTGTCCATTTGGTTTGCAACGCGATAATAAATTCAGATATAACTAAGAGAGCGATAGAAGACAAAGTGAACCTTGTCGGGTCAGTTGATTTGGTAATTGCCATTACAAAACAGTAGCTCTCGTCCAAAAGTTACAGTTACAACACAACTGATGAGTCATATAATATACGAGGAATGAAGGTAAAAGTGCAAACCGCTCATCCGTTCTTCAATTGATTCCTTTCCAAAACATGAATCTCTGTTGAGAATGAGGGAACTAAAACTGGAGAAAGTACGTGTACATGTCCGTTTCATGTACGTTATCTCATTTCCTTCCTTCCTGAATCCAACCAAACATTTTTTCTGCTCGGGTGGAGAAACCCTATGGTCATTTCCTCTTTTAACTGTTTTTCTTGCTTGTTTTTCAAAGTTTACAAATTTCAAATCGCGAATCTAGCATTGCTATTGACATGCATGCTGGAAGTCATGAATCTACTCCTTTTTGAATCCCACTTATTCTACAGAAGTAAAGTAACATTTATAGCATGCAGTAGTCGTAGTCATTTACTTACCTCTGCTGGGAATGATATTCCTTGGATTAAATGTTCTGATCCGACCATCTTCAATAATTACCAACAAGTTAATTAGTTAATTGTATAAAAATGCATACTTATATACAAAATAGATCCTTGTTAATCATTAGTATGCGTATGCGTGCGTATGCGTGTAATAAGTCAATAAAAATAAACTAATATTTACATCTTCAGGACCGTAGTGGACGTAGAGTTCTTCAAATTGGTATCTGTAACCCATAGGTCCTCCCGTCATGTTTACGCGGGGACTGCCCTTTTCTACCGTGAAGACTACCGTTTGGCCAGTGTTTCTGAGAACGCCACTCACCTGTAATTAGAAAAATATACAATATTCAAATTTTTATGTAAATTTATATTTCGTTAATAAAACATTCTCATATATACAAATACATAAGGTTAAATTTGTAAATTAACATTCAGCTAAAGCATTCCAGTTCCATCCTGCTTTCTCTCTCATAAAGTGCTTAATAAGATTCAATTCCATCATGACCAATGCACTCCAGATTCAACTGCAAGTTCCAACTTCTGCATCTCTCACCCACAATTACGTCAATTATGCCCAACCCCCAAGAGTTACAAATGATAACGTTGTGCAGTTTAGACAATCAATGGAATTAAGGATAATATCTTAATTTCCTCTAATGCATATATATGTATATTTGGTTGGGGGAAGAAGTTTAGAAAATTAAAATAGAATGGAGAAAAGCTGTTTCTGCTTCTCCTTCTTAGAATCTGCATTCAATTCAATCTTATTCTCTTCCTTACTTGACAACAAAATTAAGTCAGAGTCACCCTTTCTCCTTTTACGCACTCACGCACCCAATTAGTTTTTGGAGCTTTAAAAATCGACACAGCAAAAAAATCAATTTCTGTTAATGTACAATAATTATTATTTCATTATTTGGGTCGAAATAGTAATACCCGCTTAATTGAAGTGAAAAGATTGTGGTTGCATGCTATATCCAAATAGGTCAAAGTGAAAGGATCATGCACTAAAGGAACATTTGCCAATGTCATTGTAAATCAAGGTAGTTTGCCACTCAACCCATAACCACCAACCAAGCATTGAGTGGAGTAGAAGGGATTTGGAGAGGAAAGTGGAAGAAGAAAGTGTGTAGATAAGTTGGTGAATATCCATCCCATCCCGTCCCCCTTCTCCTTCACTCCTTTATATACATTACATTCTGAACGAGATAGGGATGGTGGTGGTGGTGGTGGATGAGAGATTAAAGAAATTTTCCGTGTGCGTGATTGCTATTAGAGTAATGGATCTATGATAAAGACTTAAGCAACTGGAACATCCCACCACCACCACCAACACTCACTAATCGCCTGCACCGCTTGCTTTCTCCATGAAGGATGAAAGAACTGTTTAATCATTTCAAAAGAAGATAGTTCATTTTGTATTGTTTCTCATTCATTAGGAGGAAGTATATAATAATGTGATATTACTATTAACGTGATTCGTCTTGCAACATGTACAACTAATAAGTATTAATTAGACGATTAATTACGAAAATGAGAAGAATTAGGTGGCAACAGCAATAATAAAAGTTCATTATCCTTTTAACTGACCTGATTTATTTTAGAATTTGGAGATACTTAATGAAACTCTGTGAGATTTTTTTCCATTTAAAATTGTGTTATTGTACTGATGCAAGAGGAATGAATATCGGTAAACTGGGTTTCTCAGTGTCCCCGAATATAATGGCGTAGTCCTTCCGTCCACGGTTTTGCTTATTTAAGTTGAGTTGGTTATTTCGAGCCTAACGTTGCCTAATGGGTTTGGTGGTTTGCGTAAATTGCTTCATCAAAGGAAATCAATAGGTCGTGAGTGTTTTCGTCGGAGGATGGGAATTGAAATGGAATGTCCACCGAGAGAATTGGTTTACCCACCTCAGCCTCACTCACTGCACCAGGACTTGTACTCTTATATTTCAACCCATAAGGAAAAGGTAAGGGTATGAAAGGAAGACGAGACTTTGGATGTGACAATTGACACCGACCGAAACCAAGAATCAGGAGAACAGCGCTCGATTCCATCTTGCACACAACACACAACTCCTTAACCCAAACAGCAATTGCTATTCGATGCCATTACCCCATAAATAGAAAATGGATATCTTTTGTGACTTTTCTATTTAGGAGGACCAAGAGGAGACATTTTTCTTCTCAACGCGAAAGAAAGAAAGGTGCCTGGTTTGGTTTTCTTGGTTGGAGACATACTCAAGGAAGAATTGTTTTTTGCCTCTCTTTCTTTCTTCCTCCTAAAGGAAATGTAATTCACGTTCCGATAAATAGGTAGAAAGTGTGTTAGCTGTTAACACGGGTGGGAATCTGAGTGTGACTCTTTTCTATAAGAAAGTATATACGGTAAAAAGAGTGTATTTCATGGGTAGTGAGGTGTCCCAAAGGTGTACAAGTTGTTGCTCCCTCAATACAGAATACATACATTGTAAAGATGCTTGCTGGATGAAATCCTAAAGGTCTTAACACCATCTCAACAACTAAACCGAACCCAGTCCTCACATTCCCCAGGGATATTTTGTCTTTTACAACCGGAATACGCACTCTTTTCCATCACTATATACAGATCTATGTATCTGTACTGTACTAAACATATACACATACTTGGCTCAAACTAATGGAAAATAGTATGATTTTGAGAAGTAACGTGTTAAAAGGATAAGCTCTTATTCTAGCTTGTTCGCGATCTTTCTGCAACATGTGAGGTATATTTTCTTTACTTCATGTAGCTCCATACATTAAAATAAGTACAAGCATTTTAATGAAGTATTATGGGACATCAAAAGTGATTTTAAATTAAAATATGAAAAATTCGAGTGAAAGCTAAGGGAAGCAATAGTAACACATATTACAGAATAAGCTGGTTAAAAGGAACTCATCATTTCTGTAGAAAGTGCGGCGTTTGCTTTATTTCCTGTTTAGCTATGTAGCTCCCACAAACCCGACAGTTCCTTCCTTTCCACCCCGGATACGTATCTCAAAGGGCAAATAAAGAGTAATTGTAAATCCACAAAGCAACCTGGTTCTATTCCCTGTTGCCACTTATTCAATTTTTCATATTGCGTGTCAACACCTCTTCAACTCTGCTTCACAAAGTGTTAACTAAAGCACTGCGGGACGTGTGTCGGTCGACAAATAACCAAACACGCCTTTGCATGCTTAGCTTTCTCTCTCTTCTTCTCCTCCCGGCAAATGCAACCACCAACCTCTCACCACTTTCACCATCACTTGCTAAACACTCACTTAACTTTCTCCAAAGTCTGCTATGCTTCTTCTTCCCCGCAAATATTCCCACACCACACAATGCATACACACACCAACACCACAAAATATATATATATATATATAAAGGGAAGTCGTATTTCTTTGAAAGTAACTTATAAGCAATTGGGTGACAAGCCACACTATTCTACTCACTCACCACGCCCATCCCCTGTTTATTTACAATTAGGAAGAATCCTTACCCACCCATTACACTTATTACGAGGTCATGATAACAATTACGAGGAAAGAAAGGCGGGATTTTGTAACATTGATTGTTCCGAAAAAAAGATAAACTGTTCTTCTTCTATCTACTCCAACCCTTCATATATAAAATTATATGCATGAGGGTGGGTGACTTTATCACTATCTTATCATCTATTTATTTAGTTTATCTTTCTCCGCCATCCTTCATTCATATTATGGAATATTCACTTCAAACTGATAAGTGAAGATTTTCCAAGCATTTGAATTTGCATACATACATACTCCTGAAGAATGTATGTATCCCAAATATCCCCCCACCACGCACAATCTCAAAGACTAATCGAGAGTTTATGTGTACATAAATAAAAGTAGGATAATAAAGTGGATGAAGAGCTTTATATACATTTCTTGGGCCAAGTGAAGTGAATAGATACTTTAAATCTTGTCTGACATTTAGATGAAGACGAAACAATAAAATACGTAATAAACTGAAGGGCAGATGCATGCAGCCCCGCTATTTTTATAAAGAGTTGAGTGAATTGTAGTGTAGTTGGAGAGAGAGTGAGAGTGGTGGAGAATCCCTCAGAATTGTATATTCACTTGTACACAAAAACTCTAACCTAAGCAAACCATTGAGTGGAGAAGGATGCATTCAGTAAAGTCTTCTTCTTCTTTTTGAGAGAGAGAGAGTTAGTTGCCTTTGAAGGAGCAGCGGCATGTGGTGAATTTGGACAATAAATCTGAAAACAAATGACTTCAATAGGGAAAAGTGACTTAGTCACTCAAGGAATGGGAGTGGAAACATTTACAAGGGAAAGAAAACACTAAGTTCCAAAATTACTTAAAAAGTTAACCCAATGCAACCAATTCAAGAGGAGAAAGCAGGCAGAGCTTTTAAGAGAGTTGTTGCCTTGCCTTATTGCCAGCTGCCCGTCTGTCTGATACTTCGATAGGATTGCAGGATTCACCTCACTCACTCATTCACTCACTTTCTCCATTTACTTACTCTTAATTCACTACTATTTGATGAGAACCTCGTCAGTTTGCAGAGAAATTGTATATTGTGAAATTGACAGCTTCTTAAATTGTACTGAAATACTGCCCACAAATTATCACATTAATTGCTCTAAATACAAGCAATATACACACGTGAACAACGTGAAATCTCAACACTATTTTCTTGCGACAGATAATACATAAGTCTGTTTTCCACAATATAAGTTTATCTCTAGAACCGTGCAGTATGGCAAATTAACAGTATGAGTTGACGACAAGTTTGTTAATGGAACCACAGAATTACTATGATAATTATCATAACAATGAAAATGAATTGAATGCGCGCTCACTTCTACCGTGCTTACCGATTTAAGAAAGTTGCATAAAATGCATTGCTCTACCTCGAATCAACACACAAGTAGTTGATTTTACCATAGAATTAATGAGCACAATGGTAATAACCTTCCATCGTTACATCTCATTAAAACCGTTACATGAATGATTATGTTGGAGACGATGGTTGAAGAAAGTGTGGTCATTCTGAACAAATCCAAACGCTTTCTCAAGAAAATTGTTAAGTAAGATTTTGCAAGAAGAAAATTCTCATTGGCACAGAAAGTTAATGTTAATGCAGCCAACTGCCGTTACCAAGATTCATTTCCTGTCTGTACAACGACAATGTTTATTACTATTTCATGGTAACAACTACTTTCATCACCTACTTGACCACCATTGCTTTCTCTCCAGATTTCAAGCCACAATTATTCCTCTGTATAATTCTTTATGTCTTTTACTATATGTAATTTTGATAAATATGAATTTTTTTGCTTTAGTGAAATATGTTACTTACACAAGCATGCTGTTGATGGATATGTTTTAGTCAAGGAATAGATAAAGCTGCCAAATTGACTGTATTCCGGAGTATTGCATGAGTTTTGTGGCGTGTGCGGAAGAGTCATTAGTCACAATCTGGCAAGGAATGGACAATGAAGAGCTGTTATAAGGAGGAGGGTGGAGGAGGGTGGAATTGGAGGAGACGCGATGATAAGAACAACAATATTTATGAAAGAGTCAGCATCAAAGTTCACAACTTCCGTGTCCGGTTTGACTTGGCAATCGCTCTCCCTAAACCAAAACCCAGCCCAAAAACCATCTCTCCTTGAAACAAGTGGAGCATGAATGAATGAATCTCATACCCGTCCACCAAAAAACATGCACTGCACTCTGTACTATCACCGCCTTTTGGAACATTCTTCTCTGCTCCCATGAAATGAAAATGCTTTCACCAGCCGGAATCTTTGTAAATTATCTTTTGGAATCTTGCTCAAGAAGTCGGAGGGATTTCAACCCTTTGCTTTATTAGCATTTTTAGCTTTTGGCAACATTACATAATCTCCACATCCTTTAATTTCGACTTCTTATTAAACGCAACAAAAGCTGCTTTATTCCGTCATAATAAAGGGGGATGTGTGCACACGTTGCATATTGTAAACTCCTTGTAAGTATTTATCATTAATTTGTACGCTGTGTTCATGTTCACTTTCTTTAATGCATTTAAACAGTTGCATATTTTTCAGTTTTTATAAATAATTATATATAAAAAAAACCTTTGAATCATTCGAAAACAGCAGACAGAGCCCCCTCCTCCTGAGCGAGATTATGAGAGGGAGTGCAGTTAATGGAGGTGAAAGCTGTAAACGTAGTCCCCAGAGTCAACAAAAAGAAGGGTCGCGATTTCAGTGGTGAATTATGTGGTGAAGAACAAGCCACCTGAATAAAGATGGATAGTCCCTGAATAGATCTCTAATGAGCAGGATTTCAACACACTATGTAAAGCGACCTTCGCTATTTTTAGGGGGTGAAGTGAAGTCAGCAAATTTTCTTGAACAAAAATGGAAAAGTGCGTTCCTTCTAGCCAAGAATTACGAGCAAAAGTCCACTCTTCTACTCTATTAAATTGCAGGATTCCATGAATTCGTATTCGTGAAGGGAAGAAGAATAAGAAAAAAAGTTTCTAGACCAGATTTGACTTTAACCAACCCACCCAGTGATATACCAACGTCACTGAAGTCGAAACTTATTCAGCTTGCAATCACAAACTCAGATCAGATCACGGAAAACTTTGTCTTTGAAAAATAAGGAGGACACGTTTTTGTGTGCGAGGATCAAACTAATTTTAGATGAATTCCTATGAGTACATTATCTTCAGTACAGAAATAGCAAGTATGCAATGCATAGGATTTCATTCATCAAACTTTTTTTAAGAGTAGGGACAGACCTGATTTTAATGGGTGTCATCATATATCTAAATGCAATGCGGATCACACAACATTATTTCTGCATTTGTCAATTAAACTTTCCCATTTGCCTAACATCAAACTGACTTTTTTAAAAGGAAAATAAGTTTGAAGCTAATAAAACTATTTGTTTGAATATTTTTATTTATTGGTTTTTACTGAAGAATATTAGATAAGACGTTTGGAATCTTCAATCAACATAAAAGAATAGAAAATTGCGGAATACTTGATTTTTATACGAACAAGTTACTTTATTAGCAACATTAGCAATATTTTTATGTCTTTTCCAGGTTTTCCTTGAATGGTGTTTTGGATTCGATTTTAATTCTTAAGAAATGTACACACACATTTCATTTCATTGGAAAAAGGAAATTGTGGTGAGTGTGACTTTTTTTTTGCTATACAGTCAAAGATTTTTAGTTGGCGAGATCTGCTCTCTTCTTGACGCGGCAGTTGAACCCCTTTCCAAACTTTCTCCACTCTCACTTTCCCTCATTTTCGCCTACTTCCATTTTTCTTTGTGCAATTGTTTGTTCACATTTATTCACGTTTTATATCCACACCAATCTTGGACTCAAATCTGGTCGGTCATATATCTTTTCCTTCACACATTCATTTCTCCTCTTTCATATCTTTTAATCACATATCTTCTTCATTTCATCAGCTACGCACGCCATGTTTTTTAAACTGATGAAATGCCTTCCAACAAATCCTGTCATTTCTCAACTTCAAACAAATAATTAAAACTCACAACTTGTTAAAATAAAGTCAGAAAATAATACTGAAATTGTACCCCCACTTTTTTTCTTAGAAATGTTGGCTTTATTCACAAACTACAATGACTTGATCTTTGATCTTGTTCTTATGATCTGCAAATGTTCAAAGATGAAAAATCGCTTCTTCTTGAAACGAGCCTGTCATCAAAATTTAAATCCTTTTCAATCCCTGTCAACAAGGAATGTGAGTAATGGTATGGTCGGTCGTCTCAATAAAAATCGAGACACAGGGGGAATGTATATATAAGTAAGTGAGGGTAGTTTCCCCATCCCCAACTACCATTATTTCTCTGTTTTGTGTGATCGTGATGATGCAATGGTTAAAAAAACCTACCATACATAATTCATATATAATCAATGTTATCATAATCGATTATATTTCTATTTGTCTTGAAAGTTATTCATCATATTCGCAATAACGTTTAGATTTTGTAATTAAAAGTCAATGGATTTTTTGTTGTGGTGGATTGGATGGACACTGAAATTTTATACCGGATGGATTTCAATGCTTGAAGGGTTATATATTCATCCTCCTTATGATTCTTGCAGAGTGGATGAAGAAGATTTCAGATAAAGAGGAGATTCTGACAGACATGGATGAATGAATATGTGGACATGTGTATGTCTCACAAATCTCGAGAGTAAATCTGTGTATTACCACTTCTTCTTGTGCTTGATCTTCTATCTATCTAGTTCTGCTGCCCTGCCTGTAAAATATCCCTCTCTGTACTTCAGCCCAGTCCTCCACAAAACGGAACATGATATAATGATAATGCCAGAAAACAGAAACGAGGAGAGTTATTCCCAAATTTCCGGTATGCATTTTTCCTGTCCGATCGTTGACTCTACCAAAAAACGAGGGCGGTTGGTAGGAGGATGATGAGGAATATCTGAGAAAGAAAAGTAGAGAAGCCTCGAAAAAAGGAGCTTCTTCTTTTTCCACTGATTCCGATCCATCAGATTTCCTTTTCTCTTCTTCATTGGTTGGGAAAGTAAAGTAAGTAAACATTTGGAGGATTTTCTGGGAAATGAAGCAAATGTAAAGAAACCCAACCAACTTTTAATATACTTTGACTAAAATCACTGCAGCATTTTACAATCAGTCTTGCACTACGTCTTTGTAAAGTTTGTATATAGTATGTGCATAACCAGGACTAACTGTATACCTAAGTAAATTGCTATACAAATAAGTAAGATCACTTATTTTATTTTAGAAGCAAAAATATTTGCTGCATTTAATGTGGTAAAATTACTGTTTAAAAAACTATTTCCAATACCTTTTTTATGCAAGAAGTGTAAAAACCTCGATTTAACTTCATTCTATTTTGAGTTGACGGTCAGCCGGAGATTGGAGTAAAGTTTGTTCAAAAATATTGATTGGAATTTTCAACCTTTTTTCTCCTTTGTTTTGATGGTAGGTGGGAAAAAATCTCGTTTATTGCAGGATGGGATTTACCCCCAAATCCGCGTGAGCCTGATTGTACGGGCACTTCTACTACTGCTGCACTCAAGTAAGCCAAAGAAAAATCCCATCCTGCACACACACGCACGGGTCATCCTTTTCACCCGTTGGTGAAAGCAAACCAACGGATTTTTGGAGTGAAATGAGTAAACCTATCCAACCAGGGAGAGATTCACCCCGTCGCCTCTCTCCACGTTCCGCATATGTCATTTTCAACTAAGACTTTGTTTAATTGCAAATTCAATAGTTCTTCTGCCCTCCCTTGCCGCATCAACTTAACAGAGTATTTATTACGCTTCCTTTATGTAGTGGTGTTAAATACGTATAGGAAACTGGAAGCGTTCAAAACATAGCATTCGTACATGCACAATGCAATTATTTATTATTTTGAATTTAGATCGCAGGTAATTTTTTAAAATGGAGGAATAAATTATCCATCCAAAGACTAAAGTAATAATACTGGTCTAAGATATTGGAGCTCAGCAGATGAAGATTGTAGATCACAATGCAACGACCATGCAAAATGAGGAAAGCCAGCAATGAAAGAGAGAGAGAGGGACACTACTTTGTGTGAGGCGGAGGTGGAGTGGCTGCTGTGGCTGGCTTATTGCCAAACACAAAATCGAAGTCTCATTTCGAAAACAGTTTTTCTTGGTTCACAAATTCAGGGAATGAGACATGCTCTTATCCTATTTCTCCCGTGATATGATTATTACACCCTGATGGTCCTACTACACTTAATTCAATGTTCTTTCAATTGCTCCTCCGCACTGCAAATCTTGTTACTTCAACTCGTCTCGTTTCTTTCTTTCCCTTTTTCTCTCCCTCTCCTCTATTTCTTATGCTCACTTTCAGATGAGTTTTAAATAAGATGCTTTTCACCCAAAGAACAAAATCCACTTTACCAATTTCCCTTGTTGTCTTGTGCAAGTAACGCATTATGCATTCTCTCATCGTAGTAGATTCAACGTCATTATGCTTTTCCACAAGAATCTGCGACGGCTTTTTTGGACATGGAATTGTTTAAAATTGTTGAAATCTGGTTATTTTATTTTGAAGCTAAACTTTCTCCAAAGCTTGATTTAAATGCAGCCTGTCTCATTTATAGAAAGAACCTTCTGGTTTATTCCGATATTTATTATATGCATGTAATATATGTAAGGTGAAGATTTAAAGGGATGCACTAGAGAAAATTAAATATATTCTAATTCTACTTTACTTTCTTAAGGATTAAGTGCATACAAAATGATATTTAGTTAAGTCAGACAAAGATTGCATAATTTAGCCTAAGGCTGGAGCGAATTTGTGGTTATTAATATGATACGCGTCTAAAGAATCTCAACCTTGCTCATCGTGCTTACTTAGGATTAGATAATAACTGTCTAGAGCTGTATGGCATCAAAAATCAGATGAGTGCATTTTTAGAGAAAAGTTGGATTAACTTGAACCATGATGGTCGTCTGACAATTAAGCTATTTTATAAATTGGATATTGATGCTGGTCATGAGATTCACTTATTTGGTGGTGAGGCAAGGTGATAAAATCCATTTGTTTTGTACACTCTAGTTTTCTACTCTGCATGTAGACAATTTTTGTTGAAGCTTAATTGCATTAAAAATTTATAAAATTTTTTTTGTAAATTCATTACATCAACAATCAAACGTTATTTATCTTGTTCCAATGCATTCATATCTAATGTAAGGTAGTTTTATTAATTATAAATTTCCATCCATCGACCTCATCTAACTCATAAGTTTGATATGAATTCTATTTAGTGAAATTCAGTTCGTAAATTTTAAAACACGAAACAATGGAATAGTGTAAGAATTTTATCCTACGGTAAATATTCAATGCATTTTGGTAAAACAGTGTTGACAGGATTGATTTTTCCAAGAATATGTATAATGGTGACAGTCCATTAGTTTTCCGCGAGTGAGTGACCCTCCCTTTTTGTCAACTATGTATGTAGGTTTCCTTCCTTAGGTTACTTTCCTTCCTTTCTACTACATTCATACCACCGACCAATTCAATTCAGTTTTACTACAACACTGGTTTGGGTCAGTTGCACATTTGTTCAAGTGCATGCACGTGCAAACATTCAGATGAGTGAAAGCATGATAAATCTTCTTTCCAAGCTGGAAAGTGTTGCTTCATACTTTTGGTGAATGAAAGGATTGATAAATCTTTATTCATATAAAGCTGCATTTTGCTTGAAAATGCCCGAATTTGAAAATTGAAACGAGGAGATGCCCTTCATCCACTGTATACTGCAATTTTCTATACATATACTTAGATAATAGTTATATGGGTGGTGTGGAGTACTATTAGCTAAAGTGACATGTCATAGCAAAAGGAAAGACAAATGATGAAGGAAATATACAAGTCTACTTACCGGCGTTTTATCAATGTGGATGGGACGAAGTGAAGGGTCATAGAGAAGTTTGGAAGGCTCCACATTCACCGGAGATTGTCTGTTATTTCAACACAAAGAAGTTTTAGTAGCATTGAATTTGTATTTGTGTGATGATATAAAATCAAAAATTGATGATTATATTGTATATATTTTGTACCTTCTTCCTTTTGAGCAGAGACTCCACTGTGGATTTATCAGACCCCAAAATGCAGGACCTGCAAACAAATAAGAGCAAATTGTGAAGTGCTGACAGAGTCAAAAGGATAATAAGAGTTTGTTGGTGGTGAATATCACCACCACCACCAAATAAGAAAGTAGTAGGAAAGTGAATATCAGAGCAAATTATGGGATTTTGTGTTCCATCCCTCCAGATTTCATTTGATGGGAGTACATGCATAAAGAATTTGTAGAGGGAGAAAGAAAGTGATGATGTAAAAATAGAGGGGAGTTCAGATTCATGGAAAGTTTTCAGGAGTCAGTATTCAGTGTAATGGGGGTGATGTCGGTGATGGTGGTTGTGAATCTTTTGGACTTCTATGACATTCTCATTTCCATCGTTATGATGATATTACTGTTCCCACTACCACTACTACTACCACCAAACCAAGCTCAACTCCAATCTCACTCAACTTACTTACTTTAAACTTGGTTGTCTTCTTCTACATACAGAAAAAAAAGTTTCAAAGAGTGTGACTAAATAGTTATTCTGTGTGAGGATGGCTTTGGTAGAAAGAAGTCAAGTCTCTCTCAGTCGCTTTCAGTAAGTAGGTGAGAAAAGTAGAAAAATAAACTTTTTGCTAAAAACTGGGTGTATGCACAACACAACCTTTTCCATCACCATCAACTAAATTACTTTCTTAGCAGTTTGTAAAGGAGCTCACTTTGCAAAAATTTGGCTCAGGTTTGCACATTCAATAGAAACTTTATGGTTGAGTCTTTGGGTGTCCCTTCTTTTCGTTCTACTCTTGGTGACAGATAAGTAAGTTTGTGTACTTTGGCGCTGAAAACCAAAGGATGAACAAAGAAGAAAGAGATGGACTCTGTTCTATAAAGACTAACAATTTGATTGCATCACATTGCCAGCCACACCACCACACACCACACACAATAGGAAGGAAGAGGAATAAGAAGAACTACGCATTGCATCCCTCTTTGGGTGCGAGGAAATATCAGTAGGGGCAAAAAGGACGAGAATGATGATCAGAATCAGACTCACGCTTTTTCTTCCCATATTTGAACAATTTGTGAAGAAGACGAAGAAGAAGAAAAAGGAGAAAAGTCACTCAGAAGTATAAAAGGACTCATGAATTTTTCATATTTCTGTGTGAAGATGTTTGGTAGTATGCCAACCAATTGAGGATTGAAGGGAATGGATTCATGTTTGTTTGCCTCTTGGATTTTCAGGATTTCATTGCAATGAGTGCCCCACCGAGAAAGAACCAACCAACCAATGTACCCGCATGTGATGCGGTTTCACAGTGTGGTTGTGGTTGTGCTAAACCGGTGATTTCCGGGATAGCTCTGTTGATTGGCCTCATCCCCTTGAATGATAAACTAGTCAATATGCAGACTCTGGGAAACTTACTAAGCCGCTCATATTCGTGTTTGCTTTATATACATAGATTTAGAAATAGGCCATGGCTAAAAAGCATGGACAAAGTAAATAGTTATCGTCATTCATTATGTACCTCAAAAGTTTATAAGAGCGTACGTCAGGTAAAATCATATTGAAAGGGGGGTTAGCTTAATGAATGCAGGTAGTGCATCGTCTTTGTGCAAATAATGATGCAGACAGTCTGCGTGATCCAACTTCCCATAGGATCAACATCAACTTACACTCATCTTTGAGCTTGATAGACGGAATGTTCTTCCAGTTTCCGTTGTGAGAATTTGTATTCGTAGTAGATTTTGAATTCAGGAGGAAGAGTATATTGAAATTTCATTCAACCTATATTTTCGTTATATTTACTTACTCTTTCCCTATTTGGATGGTGTGGTTGTTGCTCACCTGTGGAGAACACCACCAGCCACAAACAAGGTCGCTTTTGAAGGGTTGAGAGGAGAAAGTAATCAGGAGCAAATGTTGTGATTTATGCGTGACTCGTTCATTCAAGTGAAAGCGTACTTTGAAGATTAATCTATTACGCCAAATGGTAAAGTCAGGCAGGTCGAACGAGTCATTCTATTATGAGAAAATAAGGTTAAAGTTGTGTTTGTTGTAGTCATTATTGTTGCATTATTTAGAAAACGGGCACCACTAACATTTTCCGTAACTTCTAAACGAAAATGTATAAATAAATATTTTATAAATCTTTACACAAATTATAGCTGACGTATTTCAAAGGCGTTTTTAAAGTAATTCTGATTTGAAGTGAGATTGACGAGGAGAAAGTGAATAGATCCCCAACTTGAATGGTGTGTAGGTGGTGGTGGTGGTGGTGATCATGAAATACAATTTCTTTTCGTAACGTCCCACGAGAACACCAAGAGTGTGGGAATGTAATCATGATAGATGCTGTTCTCATTATTCCTGAGGGATAGAAGCAATTAATCGTTGCCACCCGCTCATCAAATCAATGTTGATTTATATGGATGTATCGACCATGGGCCTTATTTCTCTTGAATACTCACGAAAAACACTAAATTGACAGGATCGACCGCTGTGAAATTTATCCAAGAGTGGCGTATCGACATCCTTTTTCTTTCACCTACACTATCCTACCCTACTCTACCATAGCCATATTCTGTTACTAAACTGAGAAACTTTGTCTCAGTGGAATAGATTCTCTGTGGATACCCAAAACAAAAACATTTTCTAGGTTGAATAAAAGGCTCGGAATGCCAATCTTACTCCACTCACTACTCCATTCTACTCCCACTACAACCTAACCATCGGCCCAGACCAAACAACCAGCTTCATCAAGTAAAGATCTATCACCCTTTGCTCTGTGAACTACCCCGAGTCAAGATGAGTTAGTTACTTTTGCAAGAAACAAGACGAGAAGGACTACTGACTAGAACAAAATAACCTTGAATGAACAAATTGGTTGGTGGATAGCAAGAATATACAGACGGAGAAATCGAAGAAGACCATTGCCGCCTCCTATTATGACCTTTTCTCTTATTTTCGCCATTGTAGAAAGTAGTAGTGGCAGTGGCCATGTATAAAAAATCAAGAAAAACGAGCTCGTTAATCTTCCCCGAGAAGTGGAAGAAGAAGAAGGAGATGTTTCGTCGGAATAGAAACAACCAACCTTTCTTTTTCTTTCCCGGTTAAGAGGGAAACTTATGTTCCCATTTATTTGGCTGCTACAATGGATTTTCTAGATTGAGTCTAGATCCTCTTTAACCTTTTCTATGGGAGAAAATAGCCAAAAAACATAAAGCTTATTTAGCGGGGATTTCCCACTCTTCCATTGTGTCCCTTGTTGGTATCTTATTCGCCTGTTTACACCTTTCACCTTCATTCCTCGCTCTCTCTTGCTTACTGCCAAGTCACTGCACGCACTCACCACCACTTTTTTTTTACACTACGGGTGGGTCCCGTGTCCATCCGAGAAAGAAAGAATGCGATGATGACACCAATTCACACCACCAGTATCTGTCCAGCCACAAATACTTATAGAGAGATGGAGGAGCCAATGATCGACAATGGTCAGGGTTTACAATTCTATATAAAAGCAAAAATTAAATAAAAATACCTTGCCAAACTTTCCCCAAACATATTTAATACGCAAAAAGTTCTATAACTTTAAAGTTTATAACTTTTCAACAAAGCTGATAACTCTATTACTTATCTGTTGTAACATTTCGCAAACTGCAGAAAGAAACGCATCAACCCTGAGAAATAAAGTGCAGTTGAATTCACTTGAGAAAGCACATCAGTCAATCTCTGGCAGCTTTATTTCTTTATCCACCAAACAAACACACACACTTTCTCGGAGTGAGTGCATTAGCAGTTTTTTTGCAATTGGAAGGCACGAAGCCAACCAGTCCACCCTTCATCTTGAATCTCTATCTCTTCTTCCTCCTCCTTGTCAAGACACTTTACCCATTCATATGCAAATCTCTTCTTCTGCTAATGAATTCCCTCCCTCTCCCTTCTTCTTCAGGGTCGTGTAGTAGTGGACATACATTATTGATGCATATTCCGTCTTCATCTTCTTCACTCCTCATAAAGCGGTCTCAAGAGGGCAATAAAATCACTGAATGGAAACTATACTCTCCAATCAACTTATCACCAACAATCAATCGATTTCTGCACCATCTAAACGTTGTGGTATCGGTTAGTGATCTAGAGAAAAAATGCGTGTTTCCTGTAACAAGAATGCTGTATCCTGCACTTGTACAAATTTCCAGGTTTTGAATTATTTGAAGATTTTGACCTTCGCATTCCTCTTGGTGCTTCTTCTTCTGCAATGTGGAAATTAGTCAAAGAAATTCTAGAGTAGTAGAGAATTCCACTTCAAGTTCAAGAGTAAGAGTATACTGACGAGGAGAACGCAACATAGCACAAAAGTAAAGTAAGTGATTGAACTTAAGCCATGAAACCATGTTTGAGTTGATAGGTAAAGTGACTTCTCCATTCTATCCTCGTCATTCCTCCTTCTCAGTTGGCACTACTACTACTACCATCACCAATCAACCTCAATTTTGTCGAATCTTGTCTCCAAATGAGAGCTCATTGTCAGAATTAGTCAGACTGAAGTGAGTGATATGAGACTAAATGATTAATACTTTTTCCAACACAGCAAATTTTCAAGAATCAATGTCTCTCTCTCTAGCTCTAGTTCCTTTCCCTCTTGATAGTAATACTAATGCGATTGTTGAACTCGTTCGTGGTAGTGACGATGAGATTTTTTAAGCTCATTTCCAATAATAAGAAAAAAAGTATTATCATCATCTTATGCACCTGCTTAAATATTCCACAGCATTCAAATCCGGTTTGTGCATGTGGCAAGTATTATGTGCGGCAAGAGCAGTCATTGCGAAATGAGTTCTGGCTTTATCACTGTCTCCCACCCAACCCACCCAGTAGAGCACAGCCTTAATCTCTATGAAATGATTCTCGTGTAAATTAATGAGACAGATCGTTTTCCACTCAGATTTATTACCAGTCTCAATAATAAGCATAATGACGATGTTCACTCAGTCACAGAATTAGACTAGCAGAGGAAGAGGGCTGTTTCTTCCTTATTCAGATAATATGCAGAAGAGAAATAACTGGGTTTCACATACACTCAAAGTTTAGAAAACTGGGACGAAATGGGAAAGTTGTGCGTATGGAGGTTCAACAATTGTTACCATTGCTATACATAGGGCGTGAATATGGCAAGGAAGGTAAAAATAAAAGTAAGTATGAGGTGCATCTTCGTCATCATCTCCTGATCTTGGTCATAGTCATCATGATCACACACCCATCCGAGGTAAAGTTCCTGCTTTCTTTCCAAGTTACCACATTTCATTACTCAAGACTGGAATGGGGAAGGGTAATGCATATCTATGGATGGAATGAAACTTTTAGAGAAGATAGATAGAAGAGAGAAAGGGAAAAATCGGATGTCTTCTTATCATTTCAGGTTTGGTTGGTTGGTTGACTGACTCTGTCGTGGCTTGGTCGGCTCACTCACTCACATATACTACATCCCTTCTTTTAGTCACTACTTTGGTTTCATTTCATGGAAAATGGTACAGTCAAAAAAGCTGGTTGTTGGCGGTGGTGGTGGTGCATCGGATGCAGTCAACTTGGGGAGTTTACTTGGATCGTTGACTTTCTCTTGTGGCTTTGCTGCTGTCTCCTCATATGAATTTTGATTCTTTTGATGACTTCAGCATATTTCCCATCTCTACCAACCCAACCAACCACCCAGTTGCAACCTACCTAACCAAACCACCACACCACACTTTTTACTATTTTAACTTTGCTTACTCTGACAAAGATGGTTAAAAAGATGATTGAGGTGATGGAGGTTGGATTGGGAAACCAAAAAGAGTCACATTTTCTATTACACCGTGTCATACAAATATTATAACTTTGAACTTTTGGTGGAGGTGATTGCAATTTCTCTTGGCTTATATACTCAATTTTTATTTTTACCTTAAATAACTCACTTTGTAGTAAATATGCATTATTGATATATACATACAATAAAAAAGGTCACTTCAAATTTGTACGGTTCAGATTCAGACTCAAACAGCAAATCCTTGTTTACATGACACTGTGTGACTCCAGTCCAGTGCAACGAATGATTAGCAGACCAAAGGGTGAGTATTGTTTGCGTGGGCAGTGAAAGTGAGTTCCCCCAAGACAACGACGATGACGGAACTTGGGCCGGCGGCAGTGTAATAGGAAAAGTTGTACTTTGAGAAAGTTGAGATGGGTTAGTTTGGTGAGAGAGAGGAGGAAGTATGAGCCTCCTCTTCTGACTTCCATCTCATCTTCCCAAAGACCTTGTTTCCTCTCCTCATAAAAATTGAAATCGGACAGTTTACTTCTCACAAAAGCCAGATGCAAAAGTGCCGACTATTTCTCTTTGTGTGTGTGATCTGATTTATGACCAAAAAGTTCTTGGACTCTTTTACCACTGACTTTTTCCCTTTCCCTGTGTCCACCATCATCTCCGTTCACATCAGTTCAGTTATCTGAGAGAGAGAGAGAGAGAGTATCACCGAACAAACAAACTACCAGGCAAGACAGACGTCGTGTTGTTGTCTTGTGTAGTATCTACAACATCATCCACTTTAAATTCACCTACGCTTATTTCCATCCGTCAAAAAAATATATGATAAAATATTATGTATGGCTCCATCGCTCCATTTAACTTGTATCTTATACTATTTACTATACATATGCAAATAAATGAGCACTTTTATTATTATTATTATTGTAGAATTGCTTTATATTAAATTGTAAGGATTGCATAACAAATCAAAATTCCCAATCCCATTCCCAATTCCAAAATTCCCAAATATCCAAAATTCTATGTCATTCATGACTGAATATTTCTTTTGTGTTTATGAAGTCGTGAGTTGTAAAATGTGTAATTGTTGTTCCTAGTCCAAGTCAGTCTCAATTGAAGCAGAGATTTTCCCATTTAACAAGTGAAGAAAGTAACAGAGTGGTGAGCAGACAAGAAGAAAAGTTGAGACAGAAATTTATGATAAGATGGGCCATATAATAATAAAAGCTCTGCCAAAGGAATCCCCCAGTCCTTATCCCCGTGTATGGATATATATATGGATGAATGGATGATAAAGGCTGAGCAAGAGGGGTTGAGAAAACGCCGGGCTATGCGTTATTATTGCGTAGATGTACGTAGACAGCGTCTGGCGCCATGGCATCAAGCATTCTGGCGAATTATCTCGTTGTTCGTAGACATGTGCTAACTTAGTTTGGTTTAGTGCATCCCATCCAAATACTTTCCCTTTCTCCTCCATTCTGGCAAATCCGGATATGATGCTACTACCAAAGAAAAAATGAACAGCAAGAAATGAGTTTCAAGTCTTTTGGGTTGTATGAAACCAAGAAACATCTCCAGATTATAGATATGAATGGAGAAAAACTATATTCTAAAACTTGTAACTCAGGCTTAAAATCCATCTTGTTTGTCGCTAAATTACAAAGTGAAGGATCGAAAATGAGGGAATATGCTGGCTCGATGTGTGTGGGGAGAAAATTGAGTTCAAAATAATAAAAAAAATAAAAATTTGCGAGTAGGTGAAAGTCGTTAATAATGTGTGAGTGTGTGTGTGCGTGCAGGGTGTGTGTTAAGAGATAATTGCACTTGGGTTCTTGCCTGGTTTAACAAAGTTTTCTTATTTCTGTCACTTTCAACCCATATTGAGGAAATAAGTTTATGAGAGGATCAATCGTCACGTCTATAACAAAGCATCATTGTCAACTTAACTCTACTTCTGCTCCATCCACTTTTGCCAGAGGATTTAGCTGTCCTCTTCTCTACTTCCACCACTTCTTGACTCTTCCATACAGAGTTATATACAGGATGGAGTCCGGCAGCGGATCCTCGAATCCCAATCACTTCCACTAAACCACGCTCCATGGGCCACTCCACCCAAACTCAATGCTGACTGATTTCATTCAGGGGGATAAGCCCCAACAAGAACAAGTGCTTAAGGTTGAGGATGAAGGAAAAGCAAAAGGAAGAAGTGGTGGTATGGATGGTGGTGGGCGAGATAGGAAACATATTAAAGAAGAAATACTGGATATAAAAAGACAAAAATCGCAGCCTTGGAAAATTGTAGTCTGGTCTGGCGTGATTTTTTGGGGAGAATGTCAAACATCGCAAATTCACAACATTTCCTAAGGGAATGAACCCTGCCTGCCTGCCTGCCTGCTTGACTGACTGACTGAACCAAACCGAAGCCCACACAGAGGAAAATAATAAGTATATATAGCAGGTTATCTGGTTGGTTTGTAGATACTCGAAAATCTTCAAGTTTTCATTAGATCAGCTCAACTTCCTGGCTTTGGAGGATATTGGGATAAATAGTTTTTGATCAAAGCAGATACGCTAGAAAGTGATGGGATCAAGCCCGATTCTCGCTTGGTCTGAGTGGACAGATCTATTTGGTGATATAGGAAATATCAAGAGCACACTTCTTCCAAACTATCAAATCCTTCCAAGGAAATTACACGATGCATGAATTTCACTGGAATCATCCACTCACATCAGCGACAAACATGTCCTTCTTTATCTTGGCCCACCTTCTCGCCCCACGACATCATGCCATGCCACACACAAAGGGTGAAAGTCTCCTCCTCACATATATGTACATTGTATTCGCCAGACAGGGTTAAATCCCAATTGATCCATTACCACCACCACCACAACCATATATTCCAACATAAGTAAGAAATCACAAATTTTGTCGAGTCAGAAACATCTTTTGCTTATTTTGTCTCTATTGACCCAACTACTCACGGCCAAATATGGGACTAATTTATGGCATATAAATTCTAAGCAAATTCTAGTAAAGTATCAATTTTTGAAGAACCCTTTTCGCCGTATCGTATTCTATCCTTCCTTCCTTTCTCAATTTTTGAGAGAATTCAAAATGAGACTCGCTTTTTTTCTCAAACAACAACATCCAGTCTCGTCATAAATAAAGGTATTCCTTTACCCCGCAAGATACAAAGAGATTCGCAATGGCCGAGAGCAGGAGGAGATGTCTTCTTGGCCCATTAAGCAGAGAGAGGGAGAGAGAGAGAGGTCGGTCAAGACCTCATGTGAATATTTTTCTTCTGTTGTCCGAAATGGACTTTGTCGGTTATGAAGCCCATTAGGGAATACGACTCCAGTCCCACATGCTCTTAGCCACCACTTTTTCACTTTCACCCTGGATAACAATAATGGAGCCTGGCTATCTTGTCTGATGATGGTCATATAGTAGACAAGACAGGACAAAGATCAAACAGGAGAGACTACATGAACATATACCACCACAAACTAATAAAATTCCTGCCTCCCTCAGAATTCGGCCCCTTCTTCCTAAAGAATTGCATTTTATATGCAGTGAGACAACACAACGGGAGGGAGATGCCTGTCCCGCGACCGACCACACAAACATCCAACACGGTCTTAAATTCAAAACATGCATCCCACCCAGTCCCACCCATTAGTAGAATGGAATGTGGTTGACATGCACGAGAGAGGTCATCAGTCAAACGTTAAACCAAAGATTATTGTGGGTCAGACCCTCTAAACTTCATTGGGCTTACTTGCTAAGTGCAGATTTTGGGATACTGATGACAGATACATACATACCTGCTCTTTTCGTAATAACAAATTAGCAAAATATCGTTTTTAACTTATAATATTGCAAATAAATATATTTATATACGGGGATACTTACAATTGCGTAAGCAATGTACTGTGCCGAATTATTAAAATTTGTGGAACAGGGTTCAACGATGCAAACACCAACCCGGAACAATTATAATTATCGATACTTACCCGAGATTCCATCATACGTCCACCAGTCATCCCAGCTAGCCAGCACTCCTTTTTCAGAAATAAACAAAAATCTATTTAATATCCATCACATTTCAGTTTTAAAATGTTTTGTTTGAGTTGAATTGATGTATTGTACAAAATTCAACTCGCAAAAGACACTTTTCTGTTTGTGCATACTGAAATATTAGACCCCTGCGACAAACACGCAAAACAAAATCAACCACCCAGATTTACATGTGTCCAACCCATCCAACCCCTGCGACCACCAAATTTACTGCTCTCTATTACAAATCCACTTGAATGCATTTGGCTGGGGATATCAGGAAATCAAATATCAGAAAGTACCGATACCACCACCACCGTTGAACAACTCTTCACATAAAACAATCAAATCTGGGAAAGTGGAAATTTATTTCTTTGCTTGCTCACCCTTTTACCACTCTCACTTTACTTTCATCTGGGGAAAGCAACGACAAGCATTACGGCATAATTTGCACGATTATTGCAATATCGTTTATTGGATATTGCATTAAGTTACTCTTCGATTAATCAATAAGCCGCTTTAATATTATATCGATTCTACTTTAAAAATCTGTTCACAATTTATTCCGATATGTTGGAGAATTATGCTATCGGAAATTCAACATTAAATATCATTTTCTCCATATTAGTGTAAAACTTTAACAGACATTGTGATTTTGAGAAAATTGCTTAGTTAATTTAAATTTGATAACAAATTGCCTACATAAAGAAAAATAAATTTAACAGTTCACTTTTTAATCAATTCTTAATTGTTGCAATTTATTAAACAATGAACAGAACTAAAATAGTGTGATTCTCATATTACCCCAAGAGTGAAAATGTTAGAATCTCTTTCGCAAAGAATGGAGAAAGTTTAACACTTTCCATGTACACATTTAAAATTACTCAAACAGTGGATAAATAAATCTTTACAAATAGTAATGGAATACCTGGACTTAAAAATAAAATAAAAAAGACGAGGGAAGAAAATGCAGAGAAAATGGATGGCCACGAAGATTTGTTCCGTTTGTAAGCCAAGCTTTCTTTGATTTCCCCTTCGTCCATGTCGTCTTCCTTCTTCCTCCTCATTCTCAATTCATTAACATTAACTGACTTGGCCCATAATAATAATTGTCCACATTTTGTACCTGTCTCGTGTCACCACCAAAAATAATAATTTCAAGTTCAGCAGGCCACCACGCTAACCCAGCGACTTTTTTCATTATATTTTTCACCACTACTAGTATATTTAGTGATCCCACTTCTCCGTCACCTTCATTCAGTAGTGCACAACACTGAAAACAACTCGTTGAGAAACTAACTAACCACGATGAAGTTTGTCACTTTTTTAAGTGGAAGAGAAAGTATGTAGCCGAGATTAGGTGAAAGTGGGGAAAGTTGAAAAAGTGCGATGAGATTGGGTTGAGGGTGAGATGACAAGTGAGTGAGACTCTGGATGGGGAGTTTTTCTACCAACAAAACACGGCCGAATTCTACGCTGCTCTACTTCTACCCGGGTGGTTGGTTGGTTTGGTGGTATGGTTGGATCTCTGTCTTTTGGTGTGAATTGTAGAGGCTGCTGAGCCATAGGGGATGAGTAGAGAGAGTTTCTCTTCTTCCACAGTGTAGAAACCTTCAGCTAAAAAGGTTCCTTATCCTCTCTTACTTTCTCTCTGTCGTTCTCTCTCTGGCAAATTCCCCACCCAAACAGGCCAGGGTGGTTTCTCTCTGATGGGCACTTTCTTTCTCCTGCCTTATAATGGCGGGGGTGCAGGGGAAAGCGGTTGTTGGATGTTGATGTGTGTTCTTTGGAAAGTTCCAAGAGAATGAACGCGGAACGGGGTTGACCATCCAGCAAGACATTTGATCTGCCACGTACGTACGTAGATCCGTACCTCCCATCCCAACCCAGCGAGTACTGCTGTGTGTGTGTGGTGTGACCCCATTAACCCAGTATCAAGGCATCGCATCGATCTCTCCGGGTCAAAGGAGTTATTTGCATCCCATTACTTCATACTGACTGAATGCGTGAGAGTCAGTCAGTGAGTGAGTGAAAGCAGACAGTAGCATAGGCACACTGTTCTGTTTGTCATCTCATCGGCTCCTCTTTGTTACCCTTATTCAGCTGATTTAATTGAGTAGAATGAGAAAAAGTGCGTATAAAATTATGGATTTTACAAAGAGAGAATAACAAAGAAAATGATCTATTGTTTGTTAGATATCAATCATGAAAGGGAAAAAAACAATACAAAAATGCTCATTTTTACTGTAACTTAAAAATAGATCATATTCCAAGGTTTAGTGATAAAAATACACACGCAGTAGTTTGTTTTCACCACAAACTATACGTTAACAAGGGTGCAGTTAATTGGATTGAATAGCTTGTTTGAAAAAACTCAACAATAAAGAAAGTGGCAACTTTTGTGAAAAACTTGTCGAAATATGTGTTCATCCTTTTACCTCGCTTGTTATCTAAATTTTTCCATAGCTAAAAACGCCTCAGTTATCCCATTAATTCAAAAAACTTATAATATTCCTCCCAAAAGAAGAAAAAAATATGCGTCTTGTTAACGTCCATCAATCCAATCCTATCCTGAATAAAGAGGAAGGAAGCTTCTGATGTAAATCATTTTTATTTATTAGACAAATTCTAATCCACCCAATTTAACGAGGTTGAGACCGACCCCCCGCCCATTATGCATCCTTCTTGTTGGGTGAGGTGGATTACGATGGGAAAATGTATCTAAGTACGAGTATATACTTTAACGGCTACTACTACCACAATAACCTTATCCAACATCTCTGCCTGGGTCGCCTTCATATCCTCAATAAATCCAAACTGACACGTTGATAAACACCTATTGGCAAAATCCATCAAGGAAATAAGAGAAAACAAAGAGTTGTCTGCAATCATATTATTCTCTCTCCTTTACTTTCTCTCTACATCCACTCGACTAGTCCCGGACGGAGTTTTATGTATCAAGTTGGTTAGTTTGGTGTTATTGAGGAGAATGTTATGAACACTTTTTTCTATTGATATAATGCTAATGATAATAAATATAATTTTTGTAATATCAGCTATCGGATCCATTTGCACTCATATTGTGTATGTCAAGAGAGAACAATGCATAACAATTTCTACCATTATGTGCATTCGAGAATATGCACTGATTAAAATATTCAATAAAATCACCTGAGGAACAGACAAATTTTGTCAGTTCAGTTTTTATAAATGATGTTCCTAATTTCACTTTCACCTTCATTCTCTGACCATTGTCACATTTTTAGCCTAACCTAATTTTAGTTGATGTATGAATTTATATTGTCAAGAATTTTATCATGTATGTATTTCTATTTATTTATTCTGTTAATGTTGAATAATGTTGATAAGATTTGGGAAATGCTATTCTCTTAGTTGACAGTGACATCTTTAAATGCAATTGTCTCACGGAGAATAATCACTTATTCTATTTTGACAATGATTGACACTGGCTTTAGAAGCTATACGTGTAGTTATGTATGTTGTATGTATGTAAAATGCTTGTAAAATATATCACAATATATTCAGAATTTGATAAGTAAGGTATGAGCAGTAATTTAATCTAATTTCCAAGTAAACTCTTCCGAAACTTCCCATAATTGTATAAATTGTAGGTGTAGGAAATGGTAATTCTACCACTGTTGCCTCAAGGAGGAGGAACAAAATGCTGTATGTACGTCCATCATAAACTTGGTTGTGTTTGTAATTCGTGTTGTTTTGCTTTTGTTAAATGCAGCCTAGCGAAAATGAAGAAGCAGTGTTGTTCAATCTTTAAGTTGATTTGTGCTTGAGCAGCGTCGTTATAGAGTTGGAGCAAGACTCCTTTTATCTTATTAATTCAATCGGGGGTGAAAGTGGATGGATTTCTGTCTTGTGAAACTGAATACCTATTTGTTTTCTTTTATTTTCTTAGTCAGTTCAAATATTCATTCATATCTTGACAGCAACATAATTTTGAAATAGGAAATCTTCTTAAAACTCAATAATAAATGCATTTTTGAGCTAAATCGAAAATTGAAGTTAATATTGGCACACACAACATTTTGATAATTTGACTTCCCTTCTGAACAGAGAATTGAAATTTATTATTGAGTTGGTTAAGAGATGAACCGACCCAACCCTCTTTTTTGCTTCTCTCCGATTCGGATCTTTAATCCTTGAGGAAAACTATTAATAATGGGAATAGGCGCGTTTTCGTGACATGACAGAAAATAATGGAAGGTGAAAGCTCTGCTAAGGCAGAATCAGAGCATCTTTTTTGATGTTTTGCTATTACTCATGCATTACGATCCATTAAACTACATACAATAATAACGGTTTTCAATTGATTGCACCATCGGAACCGATATGCATCTATATGGTGCAATTAATTACATTAAGTTAATTAGTGTAATACCTATGTAGTTGGGAAAGGTAGGCGTGCCACATTTTATTTTCATCAAAGTAACGCGCATAATAACTTTATCTATTGTTCATTTTAAGTTCCGGTATTATAAGTTCAGAGAGCTGATATTTCGCTTACACACTGTTTTTGTAGATCCTAACTCGATTTATAGAAACTACCGTTTGACCCATGCAGGAAAACATTTAATTTTTGTGCGGAATGGTCATTTTTCGCTTTAATCTATGAACACAATCAATTGTAGTAATACTACTATTACTACTGTAATAGTGGAACTATGTAGTAGTAGAAGTGGGGTGTAAACTGAAGCATAAAGTGCAGTCTGCCATTGAACCAAGTTTACGACCTCACAAAGTTTGGTTGTGTCTGTCTTGCTTCCTTATCTGTAGATTGTAACTACCCACCCACCCATCCTGCAGCCCGTCTGAAATAAATCTGAACTTTTTATCTCTTTAATTGTATTAGAAATGTATTGATTCTCTAATTGTTCTGATTCTTTCCTGGCTGCTTTCCCTCTTCCCTGCCAACCCTGCCAAACGCGCTGCCTACTCGTGTCAAATTTGTTCACATCCACCTTTTGTGGTCTTGTCATTTGTTATATCCACCCACACTGGAGCCAAGTTCAGAAAAGGTTAAAGACCAACCAAATATCTAAGCTTTTGTCGGCTACCAGTAGCTCGACCCCAAAAACTCTCGCTTAAAGGTGGTATTGTACGTGTTTTGCAGGGGGAAGGTAATCAAGCTAAAAGTGAAAGTTGTGCCTGGCTGGCTGACTGGCCTCCGATTTAGCAGAAATGAGAAAGTGTACCATTCAAGTTCACCGCAGTCAGTCCGTGACAGCTCAAGATAATTTGATAACAAACTGCACAAAGTAGTGATTTTGCTATGTATACATACAGGGACTTGTGATTAAAAGGCTAAAAATGAAACAGGTTGTGAATGAAAGAAAGCTTGAAACTCCGGAAAATATTGAACACACCGGAACACATTTGCTGTTACATTTGAAACTTGCGAATGACTATACTTTTTATGCATGAATTTGTATAAGTTTTTATTTGCAGGATACTGGTAGAAATTTTAATCTATAAGAATTCAACCATTTCCGAATTTTTGTTTAAATTGTTTCCCTACAAAATTGAATACGCTTTATTACGCACACTTTCTTCTATCTCCTGTTGTATATCCAAATTAATTTAAAATCTTCTAATGCTGCAAGTTGGGTTGGTTGCATGCCTAGAGATTTTGAAAGGTGGAAGGAGATCAAGATTGAGATAGATGAAGCTCAAGAAATGAACAAATTTGCTGATGAGTGATTGAGCAGGGCGAAAACTAATCGGACTTATCCTCCCGCAATAACCACCATCTTCTCCGCGTTTGTTAAATTTAAAGTCAGCAAAGTTTCAAGTGCCATCCTTTGGATTTCTGAAGTGTCGTAATTTAAGCTTTCTAAAGTTTTTGCTCAATTGAACTCTATCACGAGAGAGTCCTGTGACAGTTTTCATATAACTGTTCCAGAGCTGTTCTTCGTCTTAACAATGGGAAATCCTGTAATAGGAGTAACTTACGCACATATGTAATCTGAGAAACTTATAAATGCAAACTTTTAAGATTTCAATTCGGTGTACATACATCTTGGGGGATTATAGAGTTCCTGCAGTCTGTAATACACCTACATCACAGTAAAAGGAGGTTAGATTTTTCATTTCTACAGTTTATTAATACTTTTGAAATCAGAAAAGAATTCCTTGAAAAAGAAGTTTACAACTGTAATCTGTTCCCAAATCCTAAATGTTTAAAATATAAAGGTTTGCTTTTACTTATATGTTAAATAAGTTACTTGCCTAAAACTAATAAATTACGAGCGATTTCAAATCAACTTAAAGACTATTAAGAATATTTTAAGTACATACTATATACATATTAAGTCATACGATATTTAAAGGTCATCTTCCTTTTAAATTTAATCTGAAACCAGCAAAGATCTTAAAGCCCGTGTCAAATTCCAATAAAGACGGCGTCATATCGCTACCTTTATGCCATTAAGTACAGTTGTCCCAGAAGTACAAACTAACGTAGGGGACTCTCTCTCTGTTACCTTCATAGTATTTCATAAGTAAGCTTTGCTCAGTAGTTGGTTGGTTGGTTAGCTAGACTAGCTTTTGGTACAGCAGGGGATTTCCTGGAAGAGTGGAGTGAGATTTGGTGAAATTGATGGGAAAGGTGATAATGAAAAGTGGATATTGGTTGTGGTTGTGATGATGCTCCGTCACGTCCCGTTCTTTTGACTTGGCTTCGACCTCACACTACTCCAACAAATCTTAAGATTCCCATTACTTTCTCCCAGCAAAACCACTTTGTCACTGTGTGCACTTCAGCTTCATGCACAACGTTTTTCTTCACAAAATCCAGTCCCCCTACTTTCTTTGACATTACATAAGTACATACATACATCGAATATTGCTGGGTTAGTTGGTTATTGCGCAAATCAAAGTTACTTCAAATCAAATTTACTTACTTGGAGAAAATTAAATACACAAAAAAATCATCATGTTAAATAATAGTTCAATTAAAGTATCGTTTTATCTAATATGAATTACAAAGGAGAAATACACAGTATAATATTTCAACCCAGTCAGTTCCATCCATGTTCTATTGTGTTCTATGTATTTGACTGAATTTATGGATATGATTACTTTTTGGTATAAATCTATCTATTTTTATTATCCTTTCAGTAAACGTTTGTTTGGTTTGAAAGAGAATACTGCAACTAGATCTTATTTGAGTAAGATTATACAGACATGAAATGCATATAAATATATAAACTGATCTGATATGGTAGAAGTGTTTCCAGTGTACATGGAATCTTATATTTTTTTGCGTTCTGTGGAGATCAAGCTATTTGCAAACTCATTTCTCTTTACAGCCACCATTCCCCTTACAATAAAACTATATTATATGATCTTAGAAATGTTAAACAGTTGCGAAAGTGACTGCGGACACAGCGTTTTTATCTGTGGTCAGCTATATCCAGTATATACAAACAATGTTGTGCACATGTGTAGAATTTTAACAAGAATTATTCCAATAGATTCCTACTAAAGATTTACAGTTCAAATTTTGAAATTCCATTTTTGTCAGTTTGTTTTTGCATTAATAATAAAAAAAGTGGTTATTTCCTGACTGAAAGTTGAATTGTCCGAGATTTGTATATTCGTCGGTCTGCCATTGCTTTTGCTGGTATGTATGTATGTATTGCTTACTTTGCAAAGTTATGGAATATGATTTAAATATTAATTTAGAATGATGTAAATGGATGGATGAGTGAGATGCCCAATATGTCACAGTTGGTTCCGTTCTCAGCATTCACCTTCGCTTTGCATATGCAGATTGTGGTTTATGAGAAACTGCCACGAGCGTCATTTTAACTCTAACCCTCAGATTGGGATCATCTCTCTCCATCTCCATCTCCTCTTTTCGGACTCAGCGCCTACCCTGATTCATATTCATTCACTGATGGAATTTCCTGGTTGACTATTCATTGATCTGTGACTCATACCATTAACCCCAAGTTTTATTTCAAATTTACTTTTGAAACTGTTGGGCAGAGAATGATTGATTACGTAGTGGAAGATGAATCCCAGAGCTCATAAAGCCTTTTATTCACATTTTCATAACTGTATATAATTCGTTCCTGTGTAATTTTAGTCTTCCATCTAGTTTAGGTTATTTATATTTGTATGCACTCAGAGTTAAAACACAAACTCATAAAGTAATTCATGCCTAAATCAAAATCAAAATACTTTGCTTATGAATATTCTAAACAGTAAATAACACTTCTTTGCTTAATAAACAAAGATAATATGATATCTGAATGGGAAGGTGGCTGTGATACTCGTATTGAGGCAATGGATGATTAATTAACAGGATTATATTCACAGATTATCTACTTATTATGGGGCCCAAACGTGTTGTTTACTGGCATTGCATATTGCTGTTGCTACTGCCTCTTCCTTGAACATTTATTTTTGGTGTGGTGACATGATTTCCGTCCATTTGGTCGCGTTAATGTTGAGGGTTGTGGTTGGCAATTGGTGTTAAAATTAAAGAAATGAAGAGGGATTGTACTGCTTGTTCCCGTGAAATGACAGACTGGACTCTTGTTGCCCATCCATGTCCACAAAGTATGAAGAATAGTCCTTGTCTTAATGGTCCTACACTTTTAGTGGAGGTTTTCTTCTAAAAGAAAACTATACCTATTCAACATGGCAAACACGATTTCAGCTAATTTTGAAGTTTTAAATATTTCAACTGCTTCGTACTGTGTTCAAAGTTTTCTGTCTCATATAATTTTAGCATACATTTTAGTAAACATTTCTATCTATGAAATTGTAAATATCCAGCTTCAGTTAACAGAAAGAATAACAAAGATCCCAAAAATGCAATTCTATACAGCTTCCAACTTTAGACAAAAGTGAATTTGCCCAAGATTCGGAGGGATGTTCTCTCCAATTGGTCTGTACACTGATAAAGCAGTTCGTTGAGTACAATACAACATTTTTTCCCCATCACCCTTGTCTCCTTCCTTCTTCGTTGGATGTAGAGTCATTCCCATGATGAAGACAAAGAAAGCAAAGGAAGCACACCACACAAGTCGGGATGAAGATGGGTGAAAGTAGTAAGAGCAGAGAGAGTGAGAGGGTCGTTTACTTGTCTTGGGGTCCACTGGATCTATTGCAACAACTCAATATATTGCCAAGAAATGGATCTTCAAGAGAGTTTCGGATAAGAAAATTTTTATATATGACCAGAACATAATAGTAAATCAAATTCTCCTACTACATACTCTGGAATCTTGGGGAATTGTGCAATATACATTTCAGAAATTGTACATTACACACAGAATAGAATTTCCATTGTGGAGAAGGGAAGAGGTTTGGCTAGTAATGGGCTACATTGTTTCTCCATCCACTATTATGTATGGCATGACACGTGATCTGTTAGTCAATAAAGGAATCAAATCAGTTCAAATGTTATTAAATTATCAAATTGTGTGTGTATTATATTTACAAATTTCATGCAAAATATGAGGCAAATATATCATTGCATAACTTCTCATCATATGATGATGATGTGACAATGTAATGTCATCGGTATTCATATTCATGGTAAAAGGGTCGTTGGTCGCTCAGATTCTTATTGCAAATTGGATTATCACTCTGTTTGATTCTTCCCGTTTTTCTTCGTTAATAAAAAACTCTTTAGCCTGCTGTAAAGACGGATGTAATAGAATTTTGTTTGATGCAAGAAGCACTTCACACGAATGCAAGGCATTATGTATGAGTATAGTGGAAAGAAAGCACATCAACCAAAGTTGACGTGGATGGTTTAAGTCAAAGAGGGAAAGAGGAGGCAATGACTTGGAAATCAAGGAGGAAACATCTTTGTTAAGCCGAAAAGTGAAAAGATCTAATGGTGTTGCATTTGCAGTTGGGTAACAAAAAGCTCCCAGAGTCGCACTTTTTCCCAACTTCACACCAATCCGTCTTTCTATCTATTCGCATGCTATGTAGCTGGTGTGATGTTATGTTATGTTATGCTGTTGTGGGTGCTATATGCTGCTGCTGTAAGGTTAGGTTAGGTTGTTGGTGCAACGCTCTTATTACGTAATGTAATGAAATGTTATGCACGCCTTCATCCATTCCATCTCCTCCATAGTTGGTGGTAGTGGTGGTGATGGTGGAGAGGGGAAAACACTTGAACTTTTTAACAAACAAGAAACGTGTCCACACATTTTTGAATTATTTAAAATTCTTTGAAACTTTACATTAAAAAAAAGTCTCCATGAAATGTTGGATAAAGTATTAAAAATAGTATTTACAATTTCTTGTGTAGTATTGCATGAACTGCCCCTTATCCATTTTCCGTGTGTAGTAGACAAACACACATTATTATCAAGAAATCTAGGATGGTGGATGGATGGATGAACGGCGGAGGGAGGATAGAATCGAATCGGAGATGTTGTTGCAGATAAATAGCCCACTTTCACCCGAACAATGGAAATATTCCGCTGTCATTCAGATGTGATGGGAAATTTTTCCTGGTGATGAAAAATGAAATGACAGTGTACTTAAAATCTCACAACCACCATTGCCACAAAGTCAGAAGAGACTGTATCTCATGTATTATATACTATATGTGTATATGTAGTATGTAGTAGAGGTGGCCAATGTTCACTTTCACTCGAGAGGCATTGTAGACATCATCTATCTTTGTACAAGAGTTTCTAACTTTCTCGTGTAAATTATACATTTCTTTCCTTTTCAATTTTATTATCCACAGATTCTTGGATTCTGAAATGCCTCTCAATGGGATAGGTTCATTAAGAGAAGAGTCAAATTCTCATGATTTATTAATTTTATTTCCTCTGATAGATATTTAAATTACATTATATATACTTACTATCTTGAAATATGCTCATAAAAATAGACAATGATAACATCATGCCCATTTTTATGATCCACAGGAAAACACGTCCAAAAAATATAATAATACTGAAAGATCTCATTTTCTTCATTCTTTATCATTTGACTCCCACAGATTCATCTGTCCGTCCATCCATCCATCCAGTCCATATCTTGTCTTGTCTTCTTATCTTTCGCCGTCCACATTCATTCATTCATTCATTTGGATGGATGGAAGTAAGTGACAAGGATACGAGGATATGCCCACCCACGCCCTTTTCACAAATATTTCATTTCACTTGGAATGATTAGTTTGGAGGGAGAGCAACATAAATATATTCCTTTAAATAAAAAATATAAATAAATAACTTCTTGCTGAATCAAGAGAGGTGTTGGATTGGAGATTATGAAATGAATTACACGAGTTCAAATATAACTAGGTGCGTCATGAATAAGAATATCATGGTCGCAATCTCCAGTTGTTGGGCACTATAAATGTTCCGCATATCAAATAAAAAATGCGAGACCCTGGAGGTTGAACTAAATAAAAAACATTAACTTCACTCCCGCCCTGTCCAGATAACTGTTCCAAAGTGAATTATGGATCCGCTTCAAGAAATCTGAACCGTATCAAGATTTAAAACGAGTCATTACCTAAAATACCAATGTCGTACGTAAGTAAGTAAGAGACCAGTAGTACAGTAGCGAGTCAAGTCTTGAATTTAAAGTTGAGAATGACGTTATATCTTATTCCACTCGGCAGCTTTCTTTTCTGATTCTACAAAACACGATAAATGGAAAATATTTTTTTGTTCCGACTATGAAACCACTCTGATACGGAACAGAGTGATGATATGGAACCGGACTAGGTTGGAATGGAATTACACATTGCAAAACGGAAATCTTAACGTTTTGGCAAACATCTTATAGGCAAATAATTTCTTGCAAGAAGGACGACGTCATTTTTTGCATCAAATACACTTGCTAACATTTGGTTTTAAATTTGTATTACATTTGATAATTGTCGCAATTATAATTTTTATAAATTGTTCCATTATTGTAAAAATTTCTTGTCGATTCGCACTTATTCCGAATGAGTGTTTGACCGTTTTTAGAAATTTGAGTCTGTTGAGCCCCATAGGAAGTAGTGAGTATGTGCGGATATGGATGTGGCCTGTGTTCATTCAATATCTTACATCCCTGTCCACCCAGATTACGGTCGCTCAACGGGGCATCAGTTAGGATGTAGGGTGAGATGACCTCCACTTTATCTTGGGAATATATACTCCTTACTTGCTGCTTACATTTCCTATTCTTCGTCGTCTTCTTCTTCTGGGACCTTCAGTCACCAGAAATCCCTTCTTGATCACTTCTTCCCGTGATTGATGATCTACATGTTTCACTCCGTTACCAACAACTTACTCAAGTTCACTATATGAGACTGCATTTTGTACAATTTCTCATCTGTTCACATTTCACCACGTACATACATCCACGGTCTCGTAGTTAATATGCATGCTTACTTAATTTTCTAAATATTAAAAAAACACTCTCCCAAGTTTTTTGTTCTGTTTTCTGTTAGACAAATATTGAATGTTAAGCACGATAAACAGGATTAGTCCAACCATTTACTAAAAGTTAGGAAATCATCAACCATCTCTTCCCTTTTACAGAATATAACAACGGGAATCATCGGTTAGCTCTCCTGTTTGCTTACAGAAGGAGCATAAGAAGAGTAAGTATTGCAGTAATGTGTGGTGAAAGGAGTCCAGGGAATCTGAAACCCGTTTGAGAGCCATTTCGCCAAAGACTAATTACCTTCCACATAAATCCCACCCTCATCTCATGCCTTGCCATTCACAGAATCATTATTAGGATTCATGGTTTCCTTTCCTTCCCAATTTTCCGTTGATTTTTGGCCCAATTTTATTATTCTCTTTCACAATGTCAGACATCTACCACATTCCTTCCAATCCATGAACCAACCAGAACAATGAATGATACACTACAATATTTGTTGTGAAATCGAAATGTAATCTAAAATTCAAGGAGATTGGGCAAATGTGGGTAGTATGTATAAGCTAATCATGGTGGGTGGGTTTTACGGAGCATCTATCGTAATCAAATCGCAACATTAACGTAATAAAGGAAAGCATTTTCTTTGATTCATTCCATCACAAATCTTTGGTTAGTGAACGATATTGATTTTAATTTCAGAGTTGATAGATACGAAATCGGTGAGGCAAAATAAGGAATGCGTGATTGTGGGGTCTAATGCTGCTGCTGTGGACGAGAGGTGAAAGCATGATGATGTCTACTGATGATGATAATGGTTTTCGTGATGAGGACAATAATATCTGCAATGATGAGAGGAAACTGCTCTGCTTTTCCCATTTTCAGTAATTCACATTTGATAAGAATAGGTCCTCAAATTGAAAACATATACGAAAAAGATGGGGACAACTGCGAAAAACACAAAATCTCAAAAATTTGCTAACCATAAGAAAAGTGATTACAACCAAACCAAACGAAATAATTCTCGAAATGTTAGACTTGTTTATTCTATATTTATTATTTTCATGCTCTCCACTTTTAATTGACCTCTCCAGCCATGATTGTCTTCATAAATTTGATCAAAGTGCATGACCATGACCAACTGACTGCATCGGATTCACTCACAATATGAAACCTCTAATAATAGATCTGAGGATTTTGGAATATTTTATGCCAAGACGTAAACTCCACGCGGGGGTCGTCGTTCCTGTCGTCTCCTTCGGAATTCTTGAAAATCTCAATAAACAGGGATGTATGTATAAGTGTATGAGAGGAGTGGAGTAAGTGTTTTCAGTGTCTTGTTAAGAGGTTTGCCTCTGTTTTGCTGTTTGGCAAATGCGAACGAGTGGAATGAGATGGAACAACGGAAGCAAGCAAATGCATGAGATGAAGAGAGGATGACGATTTTCCGCATTATAAAATAAATCGTAAAATCATTTTCCTCTCATATAATATTTTGCATGCTTGGTTGATGGAAGTTATAAAATAATAAATATCCTTACTGGCTTCATTATTAGTGCGTTTACTGGCACAACAGTCATTGAGGTGGATATTTGGACACGCATGCAGCAAGTATCACATTCCCTAAATAACAAAGATTCGTTCATCTCTATTATAAAAAGGGTTGGATACACATCTCTTTAAGAAATTCAATGCTCTGAAAATATAATTAATCTCAGACAGCTCATTAAAAATCTTCTCCCCGAAAGAAATACTATATACCTTTTTATTTGCCTTCAATAAAAATAAATACTGTATATAATTATGCGAACAAGAATTTGGTTATTTTTACCAAAATAAATGCAATTATGGATATATATTGTTTTTCGAATAGGAGTATATATAAGCGAATTAGATTATTGATGCCCGCGTTCATTTTGAACTATTTAGTTCTCACCAAAAATAAAATCACGGCAAACAAAAACTAGCTTGTTCAAGAGAACAGTACAATTTGTGTTATTTTGCCCCAAAACAAACAGATGCAAATAAATTCTGCACTTGTGTAACTTCATTACAAAGTTTCAACTCTCCGCATAAACAGTGAAAAGTTGGGCGTGCTTGATATGAAAACAAGGCAAAAAGTTTTTACCACTTCTTCTATCACAATAATAAGACACGAGTTTGCTTGTTTCATGTAAATTGCTCCACTTGTTACTTTTGTTTGCTGTTGTTGATGATTGTGCATCAAGTGATTGAGGTGGTCTGGTCTGGTGAAATGATGGACAAATAAAAAAAAACACGCATTTTTGGTTATTGTGACAGCATTCTTTGAAAAAAAGAAACACTGTGTGAGGCATTTATTACCCACAAAGAATTGTGCATTGGTTTGATTTCTTGCAAAGATTCCAATTTCCATGTAATTTTCTGTGCCCTTGCTGAATCTGGAAATCCCAAAGGCGAAAACTTTCACTTTTCAAAGTTGCTGACATAGCAAAACAGGAGGTGGTTGGTTGATGGTGCTTCATTTGCTCCACAACTTACTACCCATCTTGTAATAGCCTTTCGCCTTCGACTTCTTTAGTGACTCCGAGAGAGAGAGAGAGAGGGGTTACATACAACTTTGATTTGAAGGGAGAAAGTAAGTTGGACTTTCAGCTGGTCCGGTGGTTGATGTGGAGGACACAGAGTGGTCTTAAGAGTCTTTCTTTTGAAATTAGCATTTGAAAGTTTGTTGCACAAGTGCTGGGAAAGGAGGAAAGGAGGATTGATGATAGATAGGAGCTATCTCGTTCAGTTTCCTCAGGCTGTGCTTTCTCTCATCTCGCCTCATTCTTCCTCAGTACCAGGAAGAAGGTATGAGAAAGAATATGCATGAAGATAATCGTATGGATAATGTCAAACTTTACTGTGATGCCTACACATGACCAACTACTACTGGTATTACTTGCATGTTGTACATACTGTGAAGCTACTCTGAAGGACTGAAATACTCTTTTTATGCTGGACCATATACGTATTATGGATTAAACTACTAACATATTTATGGCTGGTCCAGGTATATACAAATTTAGGCATAAAAATAATACACCACTAGTCACAGACTTTCACTTCACTAGAAATGTCCTATATTACCAAAGATCCTCTTCCGTCTGTTTATCTGCCCACATGATAAGTAAAAAAAAATAAACTTTTATCAGAATGATAGATTGTTTGATTATTAATTTGCCTCATAATGAATTAATGACCCGACCCCATCATCCAACGGGGTCGGTGTAAGTTCAACCACTAGGAATACATAAGCTGGCCAAGATCTGTGCAAAGATCAACCTGATACTCCTTTCGTTTACTTTAACCCTTGGTTAAGTTTGTTTTACTCCACGTTTTGCATGGTTTATACACCATCGTGGGGGATAACTCATGCGTTGCGACTACATTTTTGTAAAGCAAACCTTTGGAATGGATGATCATGAGCTGTGTGGCATGACAATTTTTTTTTGCTTAATCGGCATACACGAAATGGATTGAAGAACAGAAAAGCAGAGTCTCCTTCTTCCTCCTTCCTTCTTGCTTGGTGGGTTACTTACTTACTTTTACTTCTTGCTCAAGCAGCGGTATAGTGGTTGGTTTTCTTTTTCTATCAACTTTGGATGAATGAAAAGATTTACTTTTACTTTCTACATAGCATCGTCATCCACTCATGATGCTGCTGCCACTTACTTACTTACTGGCAAATAAGCAGCAATGCAGGACACGGACGGAGTAGAATGACACGAGAAGATAAATGCTTTAGGGATAGCCCATGAATGAAAATGGGAAATCATTGTCAAACACTAAATCTTGATTCGGCTTCAACCTTACAACCAGCAGTGGCTTTCTCCGACTTTTCCATATTTATATATCGCATCGCATTTGTCCCTTGGCCCATATCGTTAGTGGTGGAAGGAGGACGGCAAATGGGTGGGTAAGAGGTCAGATTATATACTTCGCCTTCAAATAACGCACTGCCAGCGCATTTATGCACTTTCTCTTCTTTACGCTGCATTCAAATACAAACTGATTTTTTATTGAACAGAAGGGAGCTGGAATGGTTTTATACATTATGTGATGATCTCCAGATAGATATTTAAAATTTGTTGTGAAATGGTTTAGGGTGACTTTTTTATGAGGGTTTGATAGTCAACCCTCTTCCCTTTATGCACCACACATCATCTCTCGGAAATTTTGGTGACGTTGGAATTTCAAAAAATCAAGCTTAAAATCACCATGTAGAATATATCGTGTTGTTTTCAAAATGGTTTTAAGAATTGATTGACATTAGCACTTAACACAGATACAATATACAGCGATGGACGAGACATGTAGAATTTTAACTTGACACAATGGACTTGTTTAACATTGTATTGCTTTCACTCCTAAAATTATAAATACAATACTTGCTATCATTGGAGAAAATGGCTAGGATTAAATTTGAATAAAATTTATCCTTCCTATCAAATCCATTAAATTTCAGTCGAGGGTTTCAGTTAGCAAATAGAATAGATAGAAGGTTGAATGAATTGTTGACTGAACCTATTAACTCTAAACCTGGTTATGTAAAATGATGGCGTCATTCATGAATATGGAAAAGGAAAGGACGAAGAGTTGAAGTTGGAGGTAGGACAGCGACACAGAAAGTTGACGTTGAGTAGTCACTGACTGGCGAAATAATAACTAACTTAATAAACCGCTTCTCTGAAGCTTATTAGTTATTTCAGTTAGCGAAACTTGACATTTGCAACATTTCATAAAGATTCATGAGAACAATAACCCAAATACTGGAAAATATTTACATTCGAATGATGAATACTGAATTTATAAGTAAATTTTACATCCAATTGGTCCTGTTATGATACGAATGAATTACCAAATGCTTTGATAACCAACTCAAGTCAAACACATGTAGAGATTTTTAGTACTGATTATTTGTCTAATATTCAAAATATGGTTATAAGACTTTTGAGATAGGTGAATTTGTTGTTGAGTAAAAATAGATGTGCTTGGTTATAGGATGAGCAGCAATACAGTAATTAAATGTGTCTACGTACACATGAATTGAAAAAAAACTATGGTCGTTTATTTGCTTCTTTTTGCTTCCATCAGTTCCGCAGTCAATGAAAGTCAGCATAGCTCAAGATCCGCTTTAGAGATTTTACAGCGTTGAAATAACATCTGTGAAGGATGTGAAGGTTGGAGTGTGGTATGGTCCATGATTCCATCCATCCGTCCACACAAGTTGGATTGAATTTCAAAGTGTAGACCGTTCACAGTCAGTCATTCTACTTTGACCCTGCCTTTGCATTTCATTGGATTGCATTCATGGTGAGTACAATAACCCTCCTTTCCCCAAGTTTACTATAGTAACTTCCTTACACTTTCACCCTCCACTTTCGCTGATTTCTGTACCATTTGAGCTCGTAGGCCCGTTGACAGAGATGGGGTTAACGGTGTTGTGTACGCACAGGGAAAGTTGAGTGAGATAGAGTTGAAACGGACTTATTTGAAGAAGAGATGGGAACGGATAGCAGAGAACCAAACTCTCAGCAGCTCATTAATCTCTGCCTCTGTCTGCACTGATCGTAATGATTACTATCCAGCCAGAGAGAGAGAGAGAGAGTGAGAAAGAAGAAGGTTGGTGTGGAGGAGGATGTTTGGTTGGTGTTGGTCCTTCCTATACTACCAACCCAAGCACCAAGATGAACTATGGAGAGTTGATGCCATTTGGTTAATTAAGATAAGGAGATGAAATGGCATTTTAATGGTGTGTGCTATACTTCCTAGACGTCCTTGTGCGATATTTCCAATTACGGGTTCATGCCCCCGCTAACTGCAACCCTGACCAAGCAAACCATCTCTTCCTCTCTCGATCTGCTTCATTTCCTCATCTTGCAAATTCTTCCTTGTTTGATTTAACTCTACTGTGTTTAATAGTACGATGCATATAGAGCACTGTCAAAGGGAACAATGAACGGATGGAATATGAATGACCTGGTGAAAGTCAAGGCTATCTGGTTCTCATCTGCAGAATTGCATCACTGAATTCCACAGTTGATCTAGTTATGTATGCTCAATATTTAAGCTGGTGGAGGTGGGTTGCTCTTCTATACATGAGCAATGAGAGAAAGCATATCAGAAGTTTATAGTTATGTATTTTACAAAAAATACTTCGTGATCCTAGAAAACTAATAAACTACCTATACACTAAAAGTTATAGATAGAAAAACAGAGTTCTCTCTCTGTCATCTGTTCAGAAGCTTATTAAATATAAATGTTAGAAAACTATTGACAATGCAGTCATAAACTGTCAACTTATATAACCTCTAAAACTTGCATTTAAAACCTTACACTTTCTATTAGTTGGCAATCTTTTTTGATTGTAGGAAGGAAAAAGGATCAGATGCATTTTCGTTATGTATGTATAGTGTTCAGTCTAGTATGTGGTTTTAGATGGGTATGCATTTCAGAGACGAACCTTATGGATTTTATTTAGCAACAGTTCAAGTCATTCATATGAATCGTCAGAGCTTTTGCATTACATTATCTACAAATTAATTAAGCAACTATGTATTATATTGCAATCATTTTATAGCATGACAGCTATGTATAGTAATAAAGTCATATATGTCCACGTGTGTGTTTAGGTACTACATAACAATTGTATTCTCAAGTCATTCAAGTCATTTTAATATTTTTCAATCTTTGTCATATGTAAGTAAATGAAACAAAAGGCAAATTTAATGCGTTGAGTAAATATATTGATATATAGCGTACACTACTCCTACGCTACTAATTTGTTGCTATCATCATCATCATGCAGGAATACCATGTATTTAACCTAACGTGCGATTATTTTAATCCATCGACGTGATCTTGTCTTGAAAAAAAATTACAAAATATTATCATTATTTTTTGTTATAAAAATATAACCTTCCAAAACAACAGTACAATATAAGTACAGATACAACCAACGAGATATATATATTATAATTTAGACTGCATAAAACTATTTAAGCAAGTGTTGAGCGCTACGCTACTACTATTTTAACTCTTTTGGCTAATCATGCACTGGTTATCTGAAACTGTTGTCATACAGAAAAGTCCTCAGCCTTCATGCAATCGTTCACTCAAAAAAGTTGGTTAAGTATCAATATTGGAATTTGAAGCAGGTATGTATAGGGTAATAATATATATAGCTGTATTAACTGTGTTTGCTTTTCAAAGAACAAATAAGCCACACATACTTATTTTGTTGCTAAAGAAGTATATAAGCACCAATTCTTTAATTATACACAATTTGCATCTAATGTGTACTTGTGTTTGTCGTAGCAGAATTACTGTAAGTGTAGAAAGTAATCAGCATTCATTATGAAAATATGACTGACTCTATTCATTTTGGCCATTGAGATGAAAGCACTTATTTTGAGTTATTTTGATTTTTATAAATATACCAGGTATTGCAACACGTTATTAAACAAACGTTAAAGCACAACCATACCTTGGAACATAAGAAACATGTTAAGCAAGGAATGGCGAATTCCATACAAAAACCCAGAGCTACAAGTTATTATCAGGGTGAATGGTCAACGAAGTGTTTGTTAGCCCACTATCCTTATTATTTCGTAGAACAACAGATCGTGCAAATAATGCCAACAACCCATTCAACAGATCTTGCAATAATAATTATATTGAGGGGAAGAAAACCAGTCATGCAACTCTTATAGAGAAGGTTGGTAATGTAAGTAATAATAATTGATGAACAATGAGAATGTACAGAATCCAGGCAAGACGACACAGAAAGCAATATATATATGTAAACAACCACACATCCAAATATGAGAAATTGACGTCAAAAATTTAATTCTTTCGTTGGAGAGTATAACAATGTCTTTGAAGTTACAAACATCTAAAAAGGAAGATCTATTAGTAACTAGCGATGAACAAAAATAACAAAGAACCAAAACCGAGGTAGCCGCAGACAGCCTATATCAAGAATTATAAAATTGTTTCATACGACAAACAACCGTTCCGTATAACACTGTAAATAACGCGAGGGATTTAAACTAACGAGTGGTAAGTAAAGACTGATTATGCTTTTGGAAGCTGGTATCACTCTTTGGTGATGTAATGTAACGATTTACATATAAGTACCACAAATTATTAAGAGGCGATACACCATGGAATCACTTTTGATTCATTAGCGAACTAGAATCCTATTTTTTTCGTGTGTGATTCTTTATACGAGTTTATATTTAATTAGAATACTGTGATGTTGCCCAGCGTAAATTCATCTGCAAATCTGTTCAGTCTCCATTGATTTTAAGACGACCTAGACGTTAGATTTCTTTGCTACATATAACAAGTGTTGGCAACCTTTCGTAGGAAATGTTTGGTAATTTAATAACTATCTAATTAATGAGACCGGAGTCTGTATCAAAAGCTTAACTGAGTCAATATTAATTAGTTGTATCGTATTGATATCAATATAGATGCCGAATTTCGACATTTCATCAGGACCTCCTTTTTTTCCTCACTAGGATTGGGGCCCAATGCTATGAACCATTAATTATTTGCAGCCCGTGCCTAACATATCGCACGAGATCTACTAGGGTACTATGTAGCGTTAAAGGGCCGAGATGTCGATCAATTCCAATGAAAAAATCTGCAAAAAATAATTAATTTCATTCAAAATTGTATGGCTTTAATTAAAAGGCAAAATAATAAATTATCGTGCTAATTTTACCTTCTAACCGATACCTCGTTACAAAAGTATCGGCTTGTTCCCATGTATCGTGAGCCATGATACAATTATAAGTATTTCCACACTGTTTTTGAATGTGATTGTATAAGGTTCGTGGAATAGGAAGCATATGGTTTTGCTGGTGGTGAGGGGATGGCGTGTGTTGTAACGTTCCTGATGACCCCGCAGGTGATGATGTTGGAGAATGAGGGGACGGGGTACTCAGTTGGGGACTGTTGGTCATAATCATGGGTTCCCTTACAACAGCTTTAGTGAAGTAGTCATGCATATTCGAAACCATGTCTCGAGTTTCTTTCATCTTCATTTTGAACAATTTACAAAACAATAACGCTTGGCACCGCATACTGTAAAATTAAGATAAAACGTTAGTTTCGTTATTAATTAGGGGTGTGACAGCTAATTTACCTAAGAGTAATAATTTTTGCTTCTTGAATCTGGAGCTCAGGAGGTACGGACGGTCTTGCAGAACGCCACCGTGTACCAATATATTGGATTAATGTTAATGTGTCACGATACATTGTATATGACGCAGTGCTATTGCCAGTAGCATCCCGCTCCATGATTATTCCAGTCAAAATAAAGTACAGTCCCGCTTCTAAGTACCTGTTTCAAGAATAAATGAGAACACACTTGAAAAATCATGCCTAAGTTTGGTTCTATTCATTTTCTTCCAGGTTGTGCTTTTATTTTTACTAGAATTTGTAATTTAGTTTAGCAAAAACTTACATGGACGCCTGGGCTGTACTTGTACGTTCTTGATCTGCTGAATGTTTTAATTTCTTTGCTTCTTCCAAATATGAATCTTGATCTCTGTATTAAAACGACAAAAATAAATTAGCATCTAAATCATCTGAAGTAATTTTGAATTAATGTACCTTGAGAACAGGTCATCTTTAATGTTATTTTTCTCAAAATAACTGAAATACTGAACCTGCGGTGGGATAAATGGAGAAGGCAGATGAGGAGGATTTAATGATGAATCTGGGGCTTGAACAACATCAAGGTCAATAGGGGATGTCCTCGTTATTGAATCACAGAGGGAATAACCAAGTACGTTTGCGGAAGATACTTCTGCATCAGTTAGATCACCTTCCAACTATAAATTCAAAAATACAAAATGAATTAATCATTGAATATTTCTTCACAAAATATATATAAACTTGCTTTTGTGTGTGAATCCGGAGGTTCTCGTTTAGCCTTAGTTTTCTTGGGCGACGCTCTAGATTTCTTTTTAGGTTTTTTCTTTGAACGGTTTAAAGGTGATAACCGCTCAAAACCTGAACACAATGGATTGTCAAAATCTTGGGAGCTAGGGCTAGGACCGTGAATGGGGAAAGGTTGAGCGACAGTAAGATCACTCGAGCTGCCTACGCGACTAGAATTTTGGGAAACTTTCGGTACTCTATACGGATCAGTTGTTGCAGCGGTCTGTTTGGACATTTTTGTAACTTTCTCCAGTTCTTTTTCCATTTTTATCAACGAAGGGGAAACGATTGGGGGTGGTGCAGTGAAAGAATTGGCAAGAGCTGCTTTCCGTCGCAGTTTTTCTAAGGTGATGAATTCTAGGGGTATACGGACTATTAAAGAGGATGAATTATTTGCGTTTGATTTTGCATCGTCCTTTAATCTTGCACCACTAATATTTGAAGTCTCGGGGCTAGATATACACTTGGCCACCGAATTTCCAGCGGGTGTTAGCTTTGGATGCTTTTTACTTTGGGTTTGTGTGGAAGATTTTTCTTTGGAGCCTTCTTTCTTCTTATCACTGAATGTAACACTTGAAACCAATTCACCATTGTGTGCAGAAGGATTACCTTTGCCAGACACCCTATTGGACCCTGGTTTTCCAACCGGAGCTGCTGGCGCGACTGCTTTACCAGAATCGCTATCCAAGTTCGGACTTTGCACTTTAGCACTATTTTTGTTGCCGAATCGAAACAATTTCCGGATAGTATCCGTCTTGTTTTTGTCTTGGCCATTTTTACTCCCTCTGCCCGCTTTGTTTTCAGGGGAGCTGTCCCCATCACTTTTATTGACACCCCGTGCAGTCGAGGAAGCTACCCCAGAGGTACGCGGACGTTTTGCTGCAGTAGCACCACTACTTGATGTTTTCTTATCCTCTGGCTGCGGAGCTTTTGCACCAGATTTTCGCTTCGGTTTTACCACTGGTTCTTCTTCGTCGTCACTACTTGCACTCAAAGACGATATTTTTTCTTTAGCTTGCGACGGCACTTTTGGGGGAATGGGTGGAGTTGGTTTAGCTGGAATGAGGGGTTCTTGACGAGAGTTGGAATTTCCTCGAGCAGCACGAGGTAATTTAGCCCGAGGTTCTACAAATGAACATCAAATAGTAAAAAAAAACTAAAATACTCCGGTGCTTTCAATATTCAATTAGATTTATTTACCGGGCGGGAAAGACGTTGGTGCAATTTCTACTGGGCTAAAAGGTTGGACTTTATTTGACACCGTAGACGTCACATTGTCAGTTCTATCTACATTCATATGACCCAAGTCATCAATTATAGGATCCGAACTATCCAAAGAACTAAACGAATTGGACTTTCCATCCTAAAACAAATACAAATATGTTAGTAATCTCGAACATTTTGACAACTTTTCGTACAGTAAACTAAACTAACCTTGGTTCCAGGCTTACTAATAATAGTTTCATTAGCAGTCTTTAAAAAAGAGGATAGATTCCATTTGGTAGTGGGGGAGCCCTGTAATTTACAACAATTAAATTAGTATCTACTAAAAATGCTTGTTTCTTTTGATATGTAGAAGAGTGTATATATAGTAGTAATTAACGACTTACCGTATTCGGCACCATATTGGAAGATGAGCCTAAAGTATCGGCCTTGTCACCTTCCGCATGACTTGCGCTACTTGCAGAGTCTTCGGATTCAGAGTCAGAATCAGATTCATAGCTTGAACTACTTTCTGCGCTAGACTCCATTCTTGGGACCGGTGAAGGGACTTTTGCCATACCGCTATCAATAATTGATCTAGACAGAAAAATACAACCTTGTTAAATAAAACATTCACCGTTGATTTAGAAGTTTGATTTAGGTTGAACTTACTGTACTATTTTATCCTCGCTCTTGGACGACTATTTAGAAAGAAAACAATAATGGTAAAACATTACGTATCACCACAACAATGCTTGACTAGTAAATAAATATATGTTTTGATCTCAGTCTTGAACTTACCCTTCGTGGAGGTAATCTTTTGCTATTTTCCTTAATAGGAGTTTGTATTGCAGTCAATGGAGGAATAACATCTGTCATCTCCTATAATTTTTAATGTGACTAATATTAATATTAGTAATTACTAATTTATTTATAACCGGACATGAAGTATACGATGACAGTCTTTTGTCAACAATCAAAATTTACATATTTACAAATTTACGTATTTGGGCATGCAACTAAAAGCAAAAAGTAATCATTTTAGCTAGTCAATGATTATTTGACTCAAATGCCACAAAACTGCTTTTATTTATATGAGTGAAATGTGATGATATTGTTGTTGTACTCTCAAAGTATATGTTGCAGAAGATATTACGTACCTTCAAGATACTCTCGAGCTCGAGCTGACTATCCGCCTAAAAAAGGTAAGAGCATGAAATATATCAATTTTTTCTAGTTGTTGTTTTTGTAACTTAAGTAAATAAACTATACTTACTCGTTCAGGTGCGGGTTTCTTATTTGGAACCACAATTTTATTACACTTGGCATCTCGAACACTATTATTACTGCTGTTGAGGAACCGATCATTGTTAAATACTGCACTAAAAGTTTCAGTGGTTGGTCCACTTGCACCATCCACTTTCACATCAACACTAACACTGTGTGTGTCATTAAAAGTCGCACCCAATGACGCAGTCGGCTTTGATTTCACTTGATTATTGTTACTGTTAAAATTTGGACTTCGGCTGAGTATTGATCCAGAGTTGAGGGAATTTGAGGACACTGGAGCGGAAAGATTGTTACTCAAGCCAGAATTAAAAGCCGGTGTATTGAGAAGCAACTGGGATTGACTTTGTGGCACTTTGGAGGAATTTGGAGGAATTTGTTGCTGTTGATTACTTAACGGTCGGAAGATACTGTTGCTTGATAACAGGCCACCACTATTAAAACCGACGTTGGAAGTTGAGGATAACAATGAGCTATTACTGCTAGAGTTGATATTATTGCTAACTGCACCACCACTAGGATGATGGTTAGCGTGGTACACACTGCGTTGTGGATAATGACTTTTGGTACTGTTCGACTCGGGTGCAGTAGGAAATGAATTTGAGGGGCGATATTGTGATGTAGGGTCAACACTGTGAGTAGGGTTACGATGTGGCACACCAGACGACGTAACAGATTGATATCCTCGGTCCACACCAATTGGATATGCTTGTGTTTGAGAAGGTCCAGGATTTTCCATTAAACGCCGAATTGGCTCAAAATTCCCCAAACTGTTTCTAATTTGGAGGCTTGTGGTATCTTCGATTGATGGTTTAACCTGATCATAAAGTAAAAATTGAATTCAATTCTTGATTGAAGCAATGAGTCGCCCTACTTTAAACGACACACTTACTTTAACGGGTGCATTAAACAAATCCTGAGAACCGGCATGAATTTCTTTATCATCTGGAAGCATTTGCGCTCTCTCCTTTCGCTGCTGCTCCCGCTGCCTGTCCCTATCTGGATCTTCAACGTAAACACCAAAGATTGTTGGTCATTAGTCGCAAATACAAAAAAGAATACAAATAAACACTGCCTCTTCCCCTGGAACAATACCTTTGGCGGATTGCTTGCTAGGAATGCCATCATGACGAGAAGAGCCTCTCAGCATAGTTGATCGCTGCTGTGAGTATGTCGATTTGGAGTCGCGACAGAGGCATTGAGCACCAATACAAGCCTGCTGCTTTGGCAGTCCAGCAGTTACACACTTTCCACAAGAAGTCAACAAGTCTTTTTTTCTGCACGTTGTAATAAATGAAAATAAAACTCAAAATTAATTAACAATTAATCTTGAGCACATTTTGCACCACACACGATTGCTTATTAATTATGGTTAGAACAACAACAAGGACGAGAATTACTTACTAAATATATAACGTTATATTTCGTGTGTATTATTCCAACAGAAAAGGTGCAACTTTCACCCTTATTTATATTTTTTTTGAAGTCATATGCGAATTGGATGGGTGGTGTGGTGTGGTGGGATCAAGTAGGATGGATGGATGGATGAATGGAACATAAAATAATGGAAAGGGTTAGCACATAAATAATAATAGAGTCCCCTGTCAATTATTACTGATTAAAATTATCATCCTCTTCTATCTCTCTCTCTCTCTCTCTCTTACTCTGTCTCTCCCGTCGTCCTCAACTGATGTGTTCCTCTTTTACTCTTGGTTTTTAGGTACTTTTTATTATAACACTATTTCCACTACGACTACATATACATACATACATAACACACTAATATATAATACTAGTAATACAGCAGTACACTACTGTGCTTCTTTTTCTTGGCTCGTCGTCGTCGTCAAAAACATACCCACACCATCTGATAGACAACGGTTGAAAAGAAACATCAGCTGGAAAGTGTCAGATGGCGAAGGGTACGACTTGCACGCTAAAAGCTAACTGAAAGGTTTCCTTTTTATAGCAAAAGTTCAGGATCGGCACGAAAGGTTTAGATTCTGAAATGTGTCTCAAAGTTGAGGAGGATAAGACTAATTTGAATAATGATTATGAAAATATTCGGTTGAAATATTGCTATAATTTGAATTCACTTTCACAGATAAGAGCAAATAGAGCCGGTGCTGCTGTCAAAGGCAAAGATAAGCCGAAAAGTGAAGCTTCCTCATCATAGTGGGGCAGACACCATCCATACACAAAATGTAACGAGTGTTCATTATCATTTTATTTTATAATTATCCTGCATTTCGCTACTATTTTGAATTTTGTAGATATATTTTGTAATTCGTGACATTTTTGATGTAAATAGAGAAGAATACAGTGACGACGACAGCAGTAGTGGGTGCTACGAGAACTTTTTCTGCGTTATAATAGGCTGAGGCTGAGGAGTCCAGTGATTGAGCCGGGTCGACTCTCTCACTGCCTCGCACACACGAAGAAGCAAACTTGTTAGTTCTTCTCATTCAATCAGCTCGGTCGGTGGTGAGAACGGATATATTATTGACGGTCTCTTCTCTGTTGTTCTTTCGTGCTCATTTCTTGAGTTTTTTTGATAACCCTCCCCCTCGATAAGTGAACAATGGGTTCGGGTTATGATTGGAAGGTGGGGGATCTTGTATGGTAAGTTGTTTCTTTATTTTTTGTGTATAGGGAAAATCTTTGGAAGAAGAACCTAGTTTCCTCCCCGGTGGTGTTTGCGCGCCCAGCTTCTGTGTGTAGAAGATGATGCATTTTCGGTCTACTGAGAAAATACCGCCTTTCCTTCCTCGCAGGGGGGCCCTGATGATGGTGGGGGCGGTAGAAAGATTTTTAGTGGAAGGGTTATGAAGGGTGTTAAGCATGAGGGGATTATGGGGAGTTTTTTTTGGTTTGTTGTCATTTGCCATCTGTGTAGTTGCATAATGGAAATACTGAATATAAGTGAGTTTTATGATATCCGCGTATGCATGCAAAAATTAATCCCAGAAATGTATGAAGGATATGTGATATGAGTGAGATGATAAGTTGAAGATTCTTACACATTGTTTTTTTTATATTTCAGGGCCAAGATGAAAGGCTTTTCTGCCTGGCCTGGAAAAGTAAGTGGTTTTAAAGAACAGATGATGAACAAATATTAAATTAAATATATTGATGTCTAATGATTCCATAATGTTATACTTTCTAGATTGCGCATCCACGGTCCAATATGAAGAAGCCTAAGACAAACAAGACACTCCATTGCGTTTGGTTTTTTGGGTCCGACAACTTTGGATGGATTGATGACAGTGCTCTGGAACATTACGCTGATAAAAGAGATAAAAATGCGGCTGCTTGCAAAACCGTCGGGTTCAAACAAGCTGTTGTTGCTTGTGATGACTACGTTGCTCGCAAAGAAGCGGGTGAGGATGTGGAGGCTAAGTTTATGCAGGATTACATGAACGATGAGGAAGAACCCGATGATGAGTTTGCTTTCGCAGATGAGATGGATAGTGATGGATCTGTTACTTCAGAGGTAAAGAAATCAATGGGATACATGATATTTAAAGTAATTGAATGTAGATTGTAGTCACTCAAACATAACATTTTGCTACTTACGTAATTACAGACTGAAACAACTACACGGAAACGTCAGGGACGTACACGTAGCAAAGATGATACCGGTACCGGTACAGAGGGGAAAAAGAAGCGTGGTCGTCCAAGTGTTAGTAAAATCGGAATTTTATTTTTATTGAAAATTCTCTGATGCATTATTTTGTGCAATTACAGTCGATTTCTTCTCGTGCTTCTACACGGACTTCTCGATCTTCTCGCTCTGCTCCGAAAAAGAAAAAAACCGTCGAAGAAAATGGAGATTCTAAGCCAAAATCTCCGCCAAAATCTGCTAGAAAGGAGCGAAAAACAGCATCACTTAGACCAAATGCTTCGCCCCTCTCGGATATGAATACGGCCGCGACTACGAATTTGCCGCGCAGGTCCGCAGCTTCCAATTTACTCAACCGACCTGCGGTTTCCGTCAAGCCGGTAATTATTCTAAAATGAATGCGTTGGTATTGGAAAGATGAAATTCATATAACATTCTTATGTATGTTTTTTAGGAGGCTGAACCGCTGAATATTGACAATGTCAGCGAGGCTTTGAAGAACAAACAGATTAAGCCTTCTGATTTGAAATTGGGGTTCTTAGGACTTGGTAACATGGGTTCTGGAATGGTGAAGAATTTGATTCACTCAGGACATAAGGTGACAGTTTGGAATCGTACGCCAGACAAGGTAAATAATATGCTTGATTGGATTTCATGCTTTATTAGTCAGGCATCTTGATTTCGGATGCTGTTTTTTTGTCTGTCGTGCCTGGATGCGCAGATGGATCAAGTTCAAAAGTTGCGTTTCAGACAAAAAAAACATTTAGTTGTAACATTTTTGTGATTTTTTTCACACACAGACTATATTATTATTTGCTTCATGTTTATTGAATCAACATAATCTTATAACTAAATTTACAGTCTTCTCCACACCACAACAATATCAATTAACTATAGGACACATACCACAAACAATTCTAGAGACTAACATATGACAATCCTATTTATTTTTGTAGCCTACTAATTTATTTCTATCGTTTTAAATTTTAAATCATGGTTTTCGATATACTCGTGCTGCTTGAGACTTGTGACTAGAAATTAAGTACGAATCGCAGTCAAAGATGTGGGTAGAACCACATAACATCACAATGATCCTCAAATTCTATTATATTCTACACATGCGGTAGAAGCATCGCGTCATTATCTTATTTCATATTATATTGATAAGTTATGTAGGATGTCTACTCATGTTCATACAGTTTGTTTGTTGAGCTGAGATTAGATTATCCCATCTATAGCTTTATTGACGGAGGAGTAGGAATTAGAAAGGGAATGACTATATTATTTGCTCTGAACCTTACAGCTTAGGTTTGAGTGTATTATACTATGGTTTCTATCAATATTTTGATTGCGAGTCGATGACTTCAGGTTTGGGTCATTACTCATTAAGAAGAGGAGCATAGTGCTAACAAAAATTTTAATTATATAATTCTTTTTTTATAACATTTTTGTTCAGACTAATTTTTCGCTAGTTTTTTAAAAGGAGTATGAACTCCTTTTATATAGATTACTTATGAAATATTGAAGGAAACTAGTAGAAAACGATGAGCCCTTCCATAATGCGATTAAAATAGTTTTAAAGTGTCGTTTCATTTCGTTGTTTAGCTATAATTGAAATAAGAACTCCAATAATACAGGGCATTACGCATGTCAACATAATAATATGGTTGGTAGTTTTGCTAATATAATATATTTAGTTGAATTTAAATTGAATAGAGTTTTTTTTAGGAAATGTTGACAATGGCAGAACTAAAATTGTACTTGTGCTTCTTACTACACAAAATCACAAAACTTTCAAACATCTTCATCTGCGAAAGGAAGATTCGAATGACAGCCACTGCTCGTGCTCGTACTACAATGACCATGTAGTTCTCTATCATAATCAGAACTGAGTGTATCTGGGATTCTCGTAGATATTTCAACCATCAATGTTAATTGCTCATCTAAATTAGGAATTGGGGGAGGAATTAAGTATGAAGCCAGAAACTCGGGGGGAATGAGAAGAGAGATATGCTCATTTTTATCCTGAGGAAGCCGTACTGAGGATCTGGTGGAAGTTGAAGAATGTCCAATGAAATCTTCGGATTCCTCATCCATGCATGTTCCAACTCCTCGACACGAGTCCAAATTGAGACCTTGTGGAAGATTCTCCAGAATCTTGCTTAATGTCTGAGCCTGCCATTTATATGCTTCTCTTAATCGGATAAGTTGATGGCTGCTAAACTTCCCAACTCTGTTCCGATTGAATACGTAGTTTTCCCTTACTTTCCCCAATCGATGAGCAGAGTAAGATGCAACTTTGCGAATCTAGATTTAATAATGAAAGTATGAAGTGTGTGTTTGGAATGAAATAATTAATTCTTTATTTCTTTACCTGATCTTGATATTGATCTCTCATGGTTGTTAGTTGTTGGGTGCTGTAATCTCTGAATTCAGACAGGTTCTTTGTTTGGTTTGTGTAACTTTCTCTGATACGTTCCAACTGAGAAATACAATTGTCCTGAATTTTCTTGGCCTGTAAATTAAGCATGTAGCTTGATATCATATTTTAATCTAACGTTTGAGAATTAACACAAAAAATGATGAATCATACCTGCATGTTATAGTTTTGTCGTAGCCAATCCAATTGACTATTTTTATTTTGTTCCATGGAATCGAAGAAAGCACGAACTCTTCTCGCTTGATTTGCCGTTCGTACAGCAATGCAATGGAGTCCAGACCTGCAAAAATAGAAATTTCTCGTTATGTATTTGTCTATCTGTATCAAATTACGTGATTAATTGACAGCAGTTGGTATTACCTCAGAAGCAGGAATCGAATGAGTTGTGCTAGTAGAACCAAGAAGAGAAATCCGAAACTAGAGATCAATCCACAAGCAAGGCTCACCAATCTGACATCATGGAAAATTGAGACATCCATGCCCAAGTGCACATAATGCGTAATGTTCAAATCGTCATAGGTCGCAATGCATAAATACAGTCCATAGTCAGGCCCATCAACTTCATGCAAAAGGAGACTTCCATCAGGATAAAGCGTAGGTTCCAATTTATGATTGCCCTCCTCCTCCTCCTCTTGGTATTCTGCTGTGGTGTAATTGGCAACTAAAGTGATTATATTTTTCGAAGGCGTTACCCATGTGATTATAGGCGATAATATATTAGTGGTGTGGCAGCTTAGCACTTTGTCTTTTCCCATGACGGCGTAATACTTGAAAGGGTAGCGTGCATCAATCTCAGTACTATTGCAGTCTTTATTGAGATCTGCAATGTATGGAATCATGGGATATCGAGATCCATTTTTAGTATAGCAGAAAGTGTCTTTTGCCGTATTGTTGCTTCCGATTGAGACATTGGAAGTTGCAATCCAATAAGAAAACCATCGGTCATCACATGTACAAGCCCAAGGATTTCCATTCAGATGAACATGTGTTAGTTGTTGAACATGAGAAAGGGTTTCAGGAATGATCATCATTTGATTATCACTAAGATCAAGGATTTCTGCTACTCGTAAAGTAGTAATCAATCCTTCCATCTCCCTGTAGGAACGATTAGCATTTTCGTTGATGAATGTATTCGCTACCCAAGCATTTGACATGTTTATAAAACGGAGATTGTTGTTGTGCTTGAAATATGGCTCAAAGAACTGAATTACTTCATTATTACTAAGATCGATGGCTTCGAGATCTTCTAAATGCGTGAAAACTTCTGCATCCACATATTGGATGTAGTTATGACTCAAATCCAGCTTTCGAAGTGACGGCAGCCCCACGAAAACATCTTCTTGTAAATGCGTTAATAGATTGTCTGAGATGTCCAGATCTTGTAATTTTTTCATGTTGTCAAAAAGACCGTTGGGGATTATGGTTATCTGGTTGGAGGATAGATTCAATGACTGTAAAGAGGTGGCATGTGTAAAGGATGAGTAGTACACATTTCCCAACGAACTGTTTATCACGTGAAGATATTTAACGTCAGGTAGAGCATGGATAATCACATGGGAAAGGGAAGGGTTACTATCACAAACATTAAGGCTATCTAAATTCTCTAGGGTCGCAAAGGCTTTCAACTGTTCCTTAAAGTCTGTTGAGAAAATCTCGACATTAATTGCAGAGCTTTGGAAAATAGACACAATCTTGAGACTATTTTTGGAACTTTTAAATATTTGAGAGTTGAAGAATTCTGTTGGGTCCATGCTCAAGTGATGCAGCTCCAATTCTTCCAGAGTATTTGGAATAAGGAAAGGGATTGCTTTATAGCTGGATTTATTCTTCAATGCCATATTTCTCAATATCAAGGTACGAACACCATCAATCAAGTTGAGTTGAATATTTTTTTCTCGTCCACTGTCAGTGAAAGTAGGCAATGATTGGTTTTTACAGTTGATTTCCAACCGTTGACTTGATATCTTGTAATCACACTCGCATGTTGGAAGACAGTGGAAAATTAGGTGGTTGGTTTCATTGATACTTTTAAGAATCCCAGAGGAGGTGGTGGCATTATTTAAATCAATTTCATCACGTAGATTTTCTAGTGTTGCTGGGTGTACTAAAAGGAGGATGAGTAAGATGGACAAGACCAGTCGATGGATATCAACTGGTCTGTCATAAAATGAACTCATCGTCGTGAATTTTTCCTTTCCACCAGACCCGTTGAATTACTGATTTAGGTGTTATCGTTTCGTTCCATGATTTTAGATCATCACATCTTCTGTAATTAAAGAACAAAACAAATATTTATAAATCACAACTGTATTAGCATAAGCTTTATTATTAGTAAAGTATTAACCAATCAATAGAGTTACATCTGGTATGACATACATAAGAATGATGATATATGGATCGACAAAATATCAAGTAATCAAGTGTTCAATCTGACTACAAGTGTAATGGCAATGAGCTTACACAAATACCTAATACACCTGTACCTCAATCAAGGCAAATTTACGATAAGTGATCGTGCATTATATACTTTTATTGGCCAATCAATCAGCAGGTTTGATTGAATAATTTTTTCTTTTGTCATTTTTTATGTGGTTAAATTGACATATGTATAGCAGTGGGCTTTGTAGTGAGGAACCATGCATCTGGTTGCAGGTGAAGTATTTTTCAGAGTTGCACTTAATGTGAATACTTAATAAAGGATAAAGTAATAATAATAATAATATTCATTTCTTGGCCAAATAACTTTCTGTATTCACTTTCTTGGAATTTTGTATCAGTATGAATATGATATTTTAGCATTGACTGAAAGAACGGTATCCATCTTGACAAATCGATATTAAGCTATTATTGATGTGCTTTATCATTACGTCAACACGCCACTTTTCATTTATCTCAATTTTTAGTGATATACATTTGCTGTATATTTTCTTCTTTTTTAAAGAATCACCTTCTCTCTTTATTTACTGGAATGAATCTTGATTATGATTTTTAAGCAATGAAGCTTACGAAGGAAAGCTATCAAATGAATTTGAAAGTAAATGAAGGCTTAATTGGGCTGAACATATTGAAATTATGCATCCTTACTTAATTGCTTGTCACGTGTTGGCTCAAATTATTCTGAACTTGAAGAATACTGAATTATGCATTGAAATTTCAAACATGAATATTCAATCTATCATCGCATCGGTCTTGTTGTACCTGCTATGCTGTCAGTATGTCTTCTTTGAATTCACTTCTTCAATCCTTGCCTGGACGACATTATTAATGAGTTGAGAGGAAATAGGAGTTTTGTGAAGAATGCATATATTCGTTTTAAGAGCAGACATTAAATAAAATACGGGATATTAAATCGCAACAAAGCCGGGTTAGTTGGATGGATATCATGCATCAGATAATATGATATACGCACTGGCCAAGTTAAATATAGGGTAAAGTTGCGCCGATGCCAGTGGCATAAAAATGTCAATGCCGTATAGTAATGTATTGAAGCCATTTGGATAGAAGAATAACGTATGGAATATGTACCTTCCTTGAAGTTTGAATAAACGACTTTTATGGACCAGTTTTCTCTAGGTTGTCCTTTATATTATTTTATGCCAATAGCTTTGGAAGCCATTTTGAAATTCTATTTGCCTCGCGAAATATTTGCGCTGTAGAAATTTTTTTACAATCAACCTTTTAATGTTTTGAAAATATTGTTCAGACATGACGGCGTTGTATTTAGAGACTCCTCGACCTTTGACACAATCAGTTTATGTAATAATATAATACTACTGTATATGTACGTGTTTATCCCATTTAATTTATGAGCTCTTTCACGAATGAGGATTATATAAGTACTACTGCACTGTGATATTCAACACGCTAAGATAATGAGCATTCCGCTTCGCTTAAAGTAAAATTTGTTGTTCGCATTTTACATCTTTCTTCAATTAATAATAATAATGATGATGAATGCCCCTTTCGACTTTATTGATTCCAATCCAATTGCAATAACATTGACCTCGGCGTAATAGACAATGAATGGCTTATTAAAGATCTTATATTTTATTCTTATTCGCTATAAATGTTTCTAAATTAATTATGAATGATTTAATTAGTAATAGTAACTATTAGAGTTAAACTTACCGTGTGATGACTTTTTTGGCACTTGTGCAGAATGAATCAAGACACATGCACTAGTTAATGAAAATTCGAAGTTTATAAGATCATAGAATTACTATTAAATATTATTATTATTATTATACTTATTCACGATCAAATACACTTTCTGACTGACTTTTTATTATTTATTGTTATTTTCTCTTAAAATCGCCTAGCTGGGTTAATAATTTGGGCAAGTATTAACTTTTAAAGGTTAAAATTGTATTTCTTTAAAATATTAACCAAACTTTCAACTTCTATTTATTGAACATGTTGTAATAGCAAATATCAATACACTATTATAACAACCTTGCTGAATGCTGAACAAATAATATAGTAATACTGTTAAAATCGCAGCTGGAGCTGATTAAAAAGGAATCGTAGTTTTTTATACAACTATTTTTAACAAGCTTATTTAATTTTATTTAATGTAAGATTATATTATATATATTATTTTATTGTAAAGTCAAAGCCAGCAAAATGCGTTGAACGAAGTCAGTTGTTATTTGATCAAGTTTTACTGGGACGGAGTGTTGGCTGGTGATGGTTACACTTTACGTACGTCTCATGCGCCAGACAAGAGGTTTGCGCCTGCCATAATATAACCCGCATGGGATGAGAGTTTAGCTATAAAGGTTTCCTTATTCTCCTTGGTTTTTACACAATTCGTTTTAACACTGCAGCATGCTAGAGACCAGCCATTATTGTTACAGTTATCCCTTTCTGTCCGTTGCCACTGCGTTGCACTACTACTGCTTCCCACATTGAATATATTGTCTTGAGTTTTTATGGTGGTGTCGTTGCATGCAACGCAACGCAACTACAATTGAATGTACCCTTTCCTTACTATGCGGCATTTTCTGGCTTCTTTGCGCGCAGTATTAAGTCTTCATATGTTAATATAAGTGACTGTATGTAATATTGCAATTTTTTATGCGAAAAATAATATTTTATGTATGAAATGCATCATCATTTTATGCTATATGTCCGTATTGTTGTTCCTATGCATTTGCATTATATGAATATCGAATGTCATGAAGATTAAGTGTTGACAGATCTATGTAAATAATATTATGTTAATTTTAATTGGAATATTCTTGCGAGAAATAGTAGTATTTCATATTTATTAACAAAATTGTCTTTTTTCAGTGCCGCGATTTCGTCACTGCTGGATGTAGTCATGGAACAACTCCTTCGGATGTTGTTGCGGCGTCTGACATCATTTTCTCCTGTGTTTCTGACGGAGATACTGCAAGAGAGGTATTTATGCGTTCTTCAAATTGTAACCTGCACCTGTAATATATCGTTTTTCTATTGGGATTAATTTTGTTTTAAAACTAAATAGATGGTATTCGGGAACTGTGGGGTCTATCAAGAAATGAGTGCTCATAAAGCATACGTTGAAATGACGAGTATTGATGTGGAGGCGTCTAAGGATATTGCTGACGGAATTGGATCTAAAGGCGGACGGTATCTGGAAGCACAAATTCAGGGAAGCAAATCTGATTCTGAAGAAGGGACTTTGATCATACTCGCTGCTGGTGAACGATCTCTTTATGATGAGTGTATCTCAGCATTTGCAGCTATGAGCATCGAGTCATTCTATCTCGGTAAGTATTAATTTTCTGGTGATTAATTTCATAGCTGAATTTCGTAGTTGATTTTAATTGTTGTTTTATTGTAGGAGAGATTGGCAGTGCTGTCAAAATGAATTTGGTACTTCAACTGATCCAAGGGGTTGCTGTGACAGCGTTGTCCGAAGGACTGGCATTAGCGGATCGAGCAAATCTTAAGGCCAATGACGTTATGGAGATTCTTGCTAAAACAGCATTTTCAAATAAGTTGATAAAACAGAAGGGAGCGAGTTAGTTGCAAGATATTTGTATAATTTTAATTTTTGGTGTATTTTTATATTTTATGCATTTTATAGCCATCATCGACGCCAATTTCGCCGTTCAACATCCACTTCAGTACATGCAAAAGGATCTTAACATGGCCCTCAGCTTGGGAAATCTAATTGAACAACCACTTCCCATCACGGCGTCCGCCAACGAGGTTTTCAAGCACGCCAAACGTCTAGGCTATTCAGAGCACGATGTCTCGGCTGTTTATATTCGGGCTCGGTTTTAGTTTAAATATTCCGTTTCTATTTGAGCCTAGAAAGATTTACCTTCAAAATCCCAATTTCGTTTTCTTATTTCATGATGTTTAAAATACAGCGATATATTCTTCATATTTAATATTCGTACATTTCCATTTAGGCACTCTAAAGTGCATTAATATTACTTTCTTTTTCTATGTCAGCCAATATAATGAATCATTTTTGCTGGATAATTGTGCTCCGCATAAGCCCTAGATGTTTGTGCTCAGCGGCGGGTTATAAAAGGTGAGAGATGGTGGAAATTCTACAACTTACATTTTTATTTCATATTCTATATAGGCGTGTGTGGCAAGATTGAGATTCAAAACTGTTCGGGACGATTCGATCTTAAAAAATAATAATATATACTTCGAATTTCCAACTACACGTAAAATGCCGGTGGAAAAGGCAATTTGTGCGGCAGAGTATGCAATTTCTGCAGCAGAGTATGCAAATTCTACAGCAGATTATGCAATTTCTACAGCAGAGTTTGCAATTTCTACAGCAGAGTATGCAATTTCTACAGCAGAGCCTACAGTTTCTGCGGCAGAGCCCAATACTTGAGTGAAATTCTTTTTTCTTTCCATGTTTTTGTTCCCTCCTGATTGAATAAAACTTGTTATTTGTTTACCATTCCTTGGCGCATAAATAGTTGAACCAAAAAAAGCTTGGGAGACAAATCTACTTTCTTAAAATTTAGTTAGTGTATGAAACAAAACTATAATGGGAACATGCATGGCTGCTTTTGTCCCACGGGGTATTTTTCAGTTTACTTATTTAATTTTTCGTAATGATCGGATTTCAAATGGGAATTGCTATACATGTAGTTTAAATTATTAGAAAATTATTTAGTATTTAGTATTTTTGAGTTTGAAAAGGGGTTTATTTGAGAGGAGGTGCAAATTACTTTCTCCTAAATTAGGTAGCGTCCTCAGTAGGTATTTGACCCATTGTCCACCATGAATTAAGAGTCGTCCTACTACATTTTCATATAATACGACAGGAAGAGGCATAATTTATACACAATACGTATCTTAATATTGATAACAAAGTTATAATCCGTAGTTAATTAGTCGTGAGTCGTAAACATCCTTTCCATTTTATGGTTCTTGGTTGTTAAACTATCAAATATGTTTAAACTTGGATTGTTTTATTGTTAATGATTTCCACAATATTGCTACTAATAGAATGCATTAGTATGATTGATTTTACATCCATTATTAATTAAGCAAGTACTTTTAAAAATCATGATGACTTTCATATAATTCTTCATATCTGATTTATTGAGGGAATAATTAATTAATAAACTACTCGTTACACAAGTTACATAAATTTTGTCTGATGATTTTATTTGTTGTACATCATTTTTGCATCTACATTATACTGTGATCTTTATATTAATGTGTTTTGTGTGAATTGAAATCCGTACATAATTACTGATATACCCTGTTCAACCCATGTTAAGTAAGTTTCAGAAATCTTAACTCTATTAAATCACTACAAATACGAACTAATAAAATGCAAACAATGTATTCGCAACTAAGAAAAATACATATAACAAGCATTCACGACAAATACAAGTAAAAATGTGTATAGGTCAAATTGTAAAGATTATTATATTATTATATAAGAGCTGTAGGATCATCGGATTTTGTTTGACATTGAATAAGACTTGGGGAGTTCCTGTGGATGGGAAAAAGTGGTAAACAAAGGCCGGGTTGAGAAGATTAAGCTTTGTTAATGAAGTGAGAGATCGGTTCCAGACTATCCAGACTCCTGGAGAGAAGGGATGGAAAAGGAGGAACAAGGCTGGACACTTTGTCAATAGAACTTTGAAAGAATCACACACACAAGAACACAGGTGAATGAAGTACGTATTGCCCATTGCTTAAATCCATGTATCTCTCCAGGCAGCAGCCTTTCACTCACTTGTCCCATTGTTCCACAAACAACGCAACATCTACTAGTTCATTCCGATTCTCTCTCCTTTGCCAATTTTACCTGTCTGCTTCTTATTATTATCTGTATATTATTCTCATATACCAAAGCAGCCACAAATACACTTTGTTGTAAAAGGAGTCAATAATGTACAAGGTAAGAAGCCAAGTTGAATGAAGGAAGGAATCCAAATTGCACAATAATAAAATGCATTGTATTATTCAATAAATGAGTAAATTTAAGAATAAGCTGTCCCTGTTAATAAGTTACCAATCTCCGAAAAAATTTATAAATTCCACAAGAATTCTTTCTGACAATAACATGATGACGACGATGGGAGCATGTCTGGTTTCGTCTGTCATCATTCGTTTGCTGCCTTGCTGAGAGACTTCACTACCCAACAATGGGAAATCTGTCCGGGAAAAAACCTTTTTCTTGATGAATAGGATTTCCCTGATGTAATTGCAGCGTCGGTTTCTTTAATTGTGGCTTTACAGGGATTTCCCTCCCCTTTGGTGTCCTTTTCTCCTGGTGATTTCATTCTTATAATGTCAAAGTCCCACTGGGAATCGCACAGTCAGACGAAATCTGGGGTATCGCAAAAACCCATCATCACTATTCAAGTCTTATGGGAATCTGGGAATGTATATTATGTACATGCAAATCTTGACTGTGGTGTGGTGGTGTGTTTGTAGTGTCTAAAGTGTTGATGAATCCTATTAGTGGTTGTTCGCTATCGGAATTATGAGAATGATGTGACACGACGAACCCAATATTCCCATCATCGTCGTATGTATAGATGAACTTTATAAAAATTCCAGCATATAGATTGTCAGTCAGACCATTTTGAGATGATTCCTTACTTACTCTCAAATTTATTATTTACAACATAAACCCTGTAAATTTGCATATTCTTTCAAGTAAATAGCCTCTTATAATATTTCTCCTCATCCTCCTTTCTTCTATCTCCTTCCCCCACTTTCTCCATGCGACTTATTATAAGCCCCTACAATAAGTCCCTACAACAAGTCAGTATAATTATAAAAAAATGACAATGCAAACAATCGACGAGTACTCGTATTATAAGCTCACGATCCAATCCTCATCTGAAGTACCATCTCGTATTGATTTTGTTGGCATTTGTAAAAGAATGAGATTATTGTTATTAAGTTGAGAAATATGAAAAACGGTACTTGGTTAAGTTAAACACTACACCAGAGACCAACACACCATTTTAGTCCATTGCTACGTCCTGCAACATCCCCCACCAACCAACCATATATAGCATGTAAAGTACTACTACTACTACATCCCCACTAGGAAAATTCATTGAAAACATTTCTCTTGAAAATATTTTTTGGCCGAGTGAGCACAGCAGCAATCACTAAGAATTTTTGAACTTATGGAATCGACGTTATGCCAGCAGGACTTCTTAACTCACTTGACGGAGAAAGAGGTCCTCATTCAGAAAGGTATACATATGTAATACAAGTACGAACCACACACTTGGATTGGATTTGCATCCGGTGGTGAAGAATTTTCAGTTTTGACTGGACCGGAATAATTTTGTTTGGCTGAGGATGTATGTATGTATAGATTTTCCGGTTGATTGTCTCCAGTGAAATTGCTCTGTATGACCACTCTTATTCTTATTCAACCACCTTTGTGCGAGTGAGGGCATATGCCACCCTGACGGAGAAAACTAAACAGGGTCAGCATGCGGAAAAATTTAATGACTTCATATCCACGTTTCTGACTGACTCCAAGTAAGTAGTTTTGCAATAATATCCAAACTCTGGAACAATTAAGGAACAAGGAATGGATGGATGGATGAAGAGAGAGACACTCAATCATTCACCTCACCTCACCTTTTCACCAAGAAAGAAAGAAGGCATTGTTATCATTCGCATTCCTAAAGAGAGAGAGAGAGAAATAGAAAGAGAGAGAATGTATACTGTCTGTCAACTTCATCCCAATCTAATGATGCAACGAACAATATGCATGTACGTATCTTGGTTCTTCAACTTTTTTTCAATTTATATTCGCATAATGGTTCAAGTGGGGACTTAAACAACTTCAGGTGTATCATTTTACTATTACAGAATGTATACAAGTAAAATATTAATAATGATTTACTTCGTTAAATTGACATTTCCAAGCTGAATTGCTTCAGTAGTTTGTGCGTAGTTTAAGTTTAATTGCATTAATTTAGTCTGTGCCCTTTTTTTTTTTTTATTAAAGTTGTGTTGTGTCTTCCGTTTTTATTCTAATTAATAGGAATTTATTTATTGGTTTTGAAATGACAAAAACTTGCTTACAGATATTGAGTATTGGTATTAGTCGTTTCAAAATAAGAGTGTAATATAAAATAATTCAATACTAAAGGATATCTGTACAAGCAACCAGGACATCTATAATAATTTCTTTGTAATGCTAAACATCCATCCATCCATTTACTTTATTTTGATTGTGCCTATTGTTGACGTATATTCTGTGTAGAACAATGTGTATGTATATATGTACGGCGGATGGATCCATAGCGTGTATCCATACGTATCCAACCGTCCCAAATTTTGGATTTGAGATTGGAACTTTAAGCAAAGCTTTGATACGATTATTCTGCATCAATTAGCACCCTGAATGATCATTCAACTCGAACCTTGTCAATCATTTAATCAAATAAGGTGGAAAACCCATTTCCCTCGAACAATACCTTTTACCCTCCTCATCACTTTACTAACCAATGTAAACCAACTTTATTTTATTCATCTCATCTGAGGAAGTATGGACAACCTGCTGCTCATGAATTGCATTAGCAGCACCATTGTTAACATCATCGTACGCAATAATAAACATGTCTTTGTCATCCAACTAAAACACAGATTACTTCTCTTATCTGTTTATATAATACTACCTAAGATAATATAATACCACATTGGAATTCAATTTGTTCGTGTAATAAGTATTACAGAATGTGTTATTCCTTAAATGAGACGAGCTGAATTTGTTGCTAGTCTTCAAATCTTTGAAAAAAACATGTTTCTATGTAATTAAAATTTTGTATCCAACGTTTACGAGTTCTCAGTGTGTATGTGCTATTGATTTAATGATATTTTGAACGACGTAATAATATTTTCGTATAAAATAAAATGGGTTGTTTGCTTGCTTGAGTTTACAAAAAAAACGAAGGCATCTTTTTTCGAGTGACAGCTATGAACCTCAAATCTCTACCAAAATCGGAGCGACAGCTTATCTCAAACGTCACGCGAAAAATGAAGAAATCTGTAACAAGACAAGACAAGAAGTGGTTTGAAATACGATTCTAGTCTGTGATGATGGTGATGACAGACAGACAGACAACAACATTGCCAATTCAAATCACTATACACAAATGAGAATTTTGTATTTATATTCAAACAGGCTTGAAAAAAGAAGACGGGATTTGTGAAACAACTTGAACAACAACGCGTTATTTTGATATGTAAATTCATTGACAGTAGTTATTAAGGCAATAGTGTTTAGAAAATCCGAGAAATGCATGCAGTTTAGAGAAAGCAGAAAAGATAGGGTAGAAGAAGAGAGAATGATGTTCATTACACTTTTTTCCACTTGGTGAGCAAAGAATCGTTCCTTGTACATCAAGCAAGCTAGCAAAATATGTTTCTTTAAAAACGACTACTACCACCACCACCACTAGATAGATAGAATAGTACTACACGTTCTCACTCAGTTATTATTTTCATGATTTATTCCTGGTTGGTTGGTAAAGTCGGAGGAACGCGTAGTATATAATACAGGAATGAAATAAGCATTATAAAAGTAAAGATAAAAGAAGAAAAGCTGGGACAATGTCGCTTTCTCCACTGTTGACTGTAAGGGAAGAAGGATTCCATTAAAAATGTGTCACAAGTTGTGAAGATAAGAGAGTCAGATCGTTGAATGAGCTTTTTCTCATTTCTTCAGTAGTAGTCTATTTTGCAGCTCTTCTTTACACCACCATACCGCCCAGACAGGAATATGAGAGAAGGCACTCTCACTACTACTCTATTATTATTAAGCAAAGATAGCTAAAAGCCCTTCTTCTTCTTACTTACTATTTTGATATTCTGTACATATGTACTTACACCTCACTTTTATACGGGATCAGTATCTTATGTTATTTCATTATACAGAATGAAATATACAATTTTTTGTACAGTTTCAATTTATCTTCTCTTAAAAATGATGATGATGATGGGTAGGAAGGTTTACCATGAATAAGTCAACCTGCCCCATAATGAAGTTGCCTATATTAATACAGATAAATATGTACAATAACGATACATATAATCATTGCAGTTGCACGTTTTGTATAAAATGAACGGTTTCTCTTCCAATAAAGAGAAACCATGGTTCAACTTTTGTTTAAACCTTGAAGCAGAGGCCGCAACGATCCATTTATATAATGAATGAACATATCCCTCATTTGAGGCAACATCCTCACTTTTTTACTTGTGGACTACGAAAGAAAGTTTGTGAGCAGAGCAAACTATGTATTGTCCGATCATTTAAATCGCACAATATAATACTTTGATGATGATAAGAAGATCCATCTCAGGTAAAGTCTTTCTTTTTTACATGCGGTGTACATATCTATCTGCATTATTATAAAATAAACATGCAAGGGGGATTTTCTTGTTATTATTGTCAAGTTGAGGAGACACGGCCCGTTTAAGGAATATGGGGAGATAAACAGTTAACATTACAAATACATACATAACATACATTTACTTTTCCTCTTCTCTCTTGTACAGTGTGTATGTAGCTTTTAAAAACAAGTAAGCATCAGAATGAGAGAGAGTGGAGGGAAAGTTCGACCGGCGCATTTAGCGATGAGGGATTGGTGGATGGGGTAGTACGGGCGGCTGGAGCTGAAGAAGAGAAGGCGGACCACTCTCCCTGTTGAACATTCACTTGATAACCAAAGCCAAGGGCTGATCTGAGTCTCACTCCACAACAAATCACCAACCGAGTGGAATCATCCAATAACTTGGGTACACACACACAAACTAAAACACCATTTCCATTCCCATCCGCTTAACACCTTTCTACCTGCACAAAAACTAAACTGCTTCATATGAGACAGAAAGAGAGAGAGAGGGTTCACAGTTCACAAAATAGAGAGAGAAAGAGGTAGACAGGTTGGTTGTTCAGTTCAACTTTGAAGTCTCACCTCACAAGGTCTCATCCTACTCGAGTCCCTCATTTGAGACAACCGACAAAAGTTGGAAAAAATAAGACATTATCAATCTATCAATTACAATACAGATTTGAACACTATTATTGTGGAAGATCATTGTTATCTCACGTGTAGAGATAATGGACAGAATTGAGTATATAATTCAACAAAAAGTACTTAATTGAGTGATTTCCTTCTTCTCCGGCCCATTAACTCAATCGTTCGTTGTGCAGAAGAGAAAGCAAAGTGAGTGAGCTCTGTGGTCCACCACCGGAAGGAAACTTGTCCGTGCCAATTTACACACTCAAACGCTCACTTTCTTCTCAAACCACTACAACCACCATCACCACAAACCAAACCACGAGAGACAAGTCCAGTCCAAAAACTCACCTCGTAGGAAGTAAGTAAAGTTGTCTCAAGTTGTTTTTTCGCCGGTAGGGACCTTTGCAACTGTGATTCACTTCAAGTGGTCTCCTTTGGTGAAAGTGCAATGTTTACCCAACAGTTACTTATTACTTTTAAAGAGTAAAATTATTCTGACATAAATACAAACTTTTGCCTGGGTAGTAATTTTGGTGGTATTTTGATTGAAGGGTGAAAGTTTTTTGTGGTTGAAGGGAAAGTGAATAAACGTCATACTGCCGGCTTCTCAGCTTTCGCCCGCTGCCTCATGGCCGGGCTCCAATCTTCATCATCACCATTCCGGTTCCAATTCTTCAGAACCCATGCCTCATAAAGGTAGGTGGATATTTATATTGTTCAAATAATATCAAGTATATTATTATGTATGTAGTTATTTTTACATGTAAAATAATCATGGTCATACTTACGTCACAGGTTATAGAAAATTGTGCGTAGGTCGTCATATAATGAATTCATAATAAGAATGTCTATGAACGGGTAAACATGAAATAATTGCATAATTAATTTCTGATCAGCGTGCAATGAATGACTTTCCTTAGAGTTGGTGAATGAAACCTCCCACGTAATACGAAACAAAGGTCTCTGCTCCGAAATTCATCCAGCTTGAGTAACTTTGGACTTTGGGTTTGGACAAGTATAAAGTAGACAGGCTATTTTCAAAACCGTCACTGACCTGTCACTCACCCCTCCCTCCAGCCACCAGTAGCAATGTACTGTTATTTTGTGTGACAAGATTTAATTGGGAAGTTACAATGTCTCATCTTCCAGGGAAACTCTTCAGTTTTGCTAGAAATGATGAGAAAACTAATACGGTATCAGCATTGCAATCTTATTAACACACATACTATTTCCCATTTCTAAAAGTTCTCTCATCTTTGAGAAGAGTTTCCTGTCAGCCCGTTGAAATCTAAAATTTTAACCAAAGTTGGTTTTCCTTGACCAATTGGAAATATTATCAGATTGTATTGTGTCTTTTACTTAATTCTCGCATCCCTCCGAATTTTAATCTGTCGTCATAACTGTCATGATCATTACCATCCATTGGGTGACTTTGATTCTGATTATTCATAGATTTAGCCATATTGGTTTTGGTTTTCTGTCAGTCGTTCTCCCTTCATTTCACACGCACAACTCTCTCATTTATATTCCAGACTTTGGAGACAGTTCAGACGGAGACTCATTAACATTCATCTAATAGCCAATCCGTGATTGTCCTTGCCACAACCACGAAACAGTTTATTCACACAGCAGCCCCGCAATTTCCTTCCATTTTATCACATTCGATTCCATCTTTAATCTAATCCTTGTATAATGTATGCAAGTTAATGGATCCGGCCGCTAATGAATTGTGACGGCCGGGAACCGGAAAACCATCATTTGGTTTCCCCTTCATTACTTTTTCCTCAACTTTTACCAAAAAAAATCATGAAATGAATTCACGAACAGCTCTAAAGTTTAAATTTCAATGAGTGAATTTTCGAATTGCATAGCTATTTAGGCTACGTAGAGCATGTATGCAGAACTCAATTTTCTCCACGAACAACAACTCTATTATGGAAATCTCCGCTTATTGTACGCTTTCTCTCTATATCCAGTAGTCAATCAAGTCAATAGAATAAAAAAAGAAGAACTTTCCATGACTTTCGGAAATGCCATATTTAATTTCAAAATATTCATATCATTGGAAAAGGATGATAAATAAAACGTCAATGACGCGGCTCCTCCGGTTTAGAAATCAATCCGGATCTTGCTTGAGTCATTCATGATCTATCTTATCTGTATCTGCTGGACGAATGAATGAATGCATGCCCGACCGAATCATTGGAGGCATCAAAATCATTTGGGTTCCCTTTTGTCTGTGGTGTAGTGTTTTGAATCGCAAAATCGGTTTCTATTGCAAAGAGAAGCTCCGGTCATTTTAATGTTTCCATTTCCATCCGGATTTCATTGAGATTCACCCCTTCTTAGTTTCATTGGAATGGATGAGCACATCAGAGAGAGACCCAGTTAATGCTCCATGCCATGTTCATAATAAACACAGGAATATGAGAGGAGAATGGAAGGGATGAGGTCAGGTTCCGTTGGAGAGGATTTATTATTATTCACGGATTCAGTAAGTAAAAGGACTCCGGAAGTTTGTGCTGTCAAAAAAGTCATTGAGTGGGTGAAAGTCGTGAATTTTTTTCACCCGGCTGAAGTTCGGATATCCGCTCGAGGCGTTGGAGAAATAAAGAATCTCTCACCACGATTCTTCCGCTTCCTCGTCACTATCCACAAACAATGCATCACCCATGATCATCCTTAACGTTTCATTCAAGTGCTACTACAGAACAGATATTAAAAGAGATGAGATGAACGAGAGAGCCACAAGTATATATGGAAAAATTGCATTGCACAAAATGGTTATTTATGTGCAGTTATGTGTTTTATTAATAATGATAACTTTTGTATACAGTGAAATAAATAATCATAGCAGTAATAATAATCTTGTGTGCATTAATATTTGATATGAAATATGGAGTCAAGCAAAGCTGTTTATCATGCATAAGTACTATACAAAATTGAACAATAAAGAAAGCAAACCTATACAGATTTCATCTATTAATGGCTTCATGACAAGCAAGTTTTGAATGAATGAGTGATATGATTAGGACGGTGTTGAAAATGGCAACATCAAGGAGAAGAGGTCTATATAATGAAACACGGATGACGATGATGAGAGATGACGGTGACGATGATGACGGTATAATAATAATGGTGGAAGAAGAGCACGGTCTAAAAATATGTTTGACATTTTTGTCCCTTCTTCTTGGTCCTTTATTATAT